>JABXJD010000372.1:42500-237500 GCA_013375575.1 Percina caprodes
CTCCCAGACCTTTCAGGATCAGCTCCACCTCGTCCTCGGCCCGGTAGCTCCCAGACCTTTCAGGATCAGCTCCACCTCGTCCTCGGTCCGGTAGCTCCCAGACCTTTCAGGATCAGCTCCACCTCGTCCTCGGTCCGGTAGCTCCCAGACCTTTCAGGATCAGCTCCACCTCGTCCTCGGTCCGGTAGCTCCCAGACCTTTCAGTATCAGCTCCACCTCGTCCTCGGCCCGGTAGCTCCCAGACCTTTCAGTATCAGCTCCACCTCGTCCTCGGCCCGGTAGCTCCCAGACCTTTCAGGATCAGCTCCACCTCGTCCTCGGTCCAACATAATAATCCCTGCTCTTACTTTTCACCGTTGTTGTTCTTTCTCCAAAGTATTTCCTATATTTTTAACTTCTACATCCATGATTTTTAACCACAGAGTAACATCAGACCATCTGCTTCCTGTTCACACCGGCACGCACATGCCCAGTGTGTGTAAACTGGTCATGTGATACGTGATGTCAGACGTGTTCATGTGGACGGAGATTAGTTCTGCTACTGGAGCTGAAACTCTTGTGTGGTCGGAGATCGGTTTTGTCTCAAAATTGCGCTTGAAAATGAAAACGTAGCAGTGTAGATGCAGCCTGACTCTGTCAGAAAGTGAACATATTTCCAGGAAGCTTTCTATGTATTCTTGTATTCAGACCCAAATATTAAACAGTTTTATTTCCCAAATTAAAGCGCCCATATTATGCCCATGTTCAGGTTCATAATTGTATTTTGAGGTTGTACCAGAATAAGTTTCCATGGTTTTATTTTCAAAAAACACATGGCTGCAGATCCTGTTTTCACCCTGTGTGTTTGGGTCTCTGTTTTATCTCCAGAGTGAGACATCTCACTAGTTTTATCTCCAGAGTGAGACATCTCCCTTCTATACTATCTTTGTTGGGAGCTGCACATGCTCAGTAGCTCGGTAAGATCCCATCAGCTGATAACTCTTTCTCCAGCTTTGGTCAGTCCAAGGCAGGATCAGCTGGGAGATTTCTTCTAGACCAGGACACTTGTGGAATACCTGCACAACAGGGACAGGAAGTAGAACAGGGACAGGAAGTAGTTCTTTTGGAGATTTTGGTCCACTAGTGGCTGTTGACGCAGTGTTTTGCCATTGAGAACGAGCTAGCATGCTACGGTTAGCCACCTCGTTTCTAGTGACGTAGAACGCCGTGCAGATGTTGAACAGCTCACCCGGAGACTGAAGACAGAGGACACTCAGAAACTCAGTAGTTTTTTCTTTCCAAGTTTGTGTGCATATGAAAGCACCAGAGACATAAAATCCCACAAATTTCACAATAAGGGCGTTTTAAAGATGTAAACACTGAGCTGATATCTTGTGTGGGCAGATATTGTCTTTGGCTGAAAACGTGGCTTAAAAATGAAAAACGTAGGAGTGTGGATGTAGCCTGAGATAATGAAAGAAAACAGGATGTCAGTGGTAACGTTAATGAAAATAAGATGAGGCTTTTTTATGATGACTCACCAGCCGTTCTTGCCTCTGTTGCAGTCCACGACTTGAAGTGCGAGGTGTGTGGAGCTCCGTTTGAGACCCGGCGGGGCCTGTCCAGCCACGCCCGCTCCCACTTGCGCCAGCTGGGCGTCAGCGTTTCAGAGAGCAGCGGCGCACCCATCGACCTCCTGTACCAACTCGCCAAGGAGCGCAACGCGGACGGCCAGATCGGCTCGTCTTCCCCCTTTCCAACCGAGAGCCCCTCGCCATCAGTTCCTCGGAAAAATGAGGCATTAGGAGACATGGACTTAGACGAGAAACCCATCCCTCTCTCAGTCCTGGCCAAAGCAGCCAAAGCAGTGCCACCACCCTCCTCCTCCTCCTCCTCCTCCACGCCTACGCCTCCTCCCGGCGCCTCTCCGGCTCCGCATCCTCATCCCGGCTCCCCTCCCTCAGTAGTGAGGAAAGCCCCCATCTCCTCTCTGCTGCCGGTGTCTTCCCTGCTGCGCTCCGGGGAGCACAAGGCCGCGGGGATGAAAGGCTTGATGTCCAACCTCTCCGCCTCGGCCGCCGTCGCAGCCAAACCCATCTGGGCGCCGCAGGAGGACGATGCTCCGCTCAACCTCAGTAAGTGTCTCTGGTAACGTAAAAAAAAGTGACTTTATTTATTGTTCTTATGAGTCTTTAAGTTGCTTTCACCCCTGGTGCTTTGCCAGACCTTCCTCCACAGCAGAGCCCGACTGATGAAGGATTTTTAAGGCCGATACCGATAATATTTGGTTTTTTAAAAATCCGATATATATTTAAAAAATAAAATAAAATCCAGAAACTTGTAACAAAACAGATTTTGTATAAACAGATATCGGGAAATATTTGCCGATAATATTGGCCCGCCGATAAATAAACAATTAGATACATCGCTTATTTATGTATACACATAAATGAACAGTATATCATACTGCCTACACACACACACACACACACACACACACACACACGTAGGCACATTTTCTTTTCCATCTATCTACTTTTTTGATGCGTTTGACAACCTAATGTTGTAACTCATTGAGTCTACAGATCTATTCCTTCTTTCTGTGCAGCGCTGGAGGTGAACCCCAACAAGGACATCGTTTGTCAGCTGTGCGGCGCCTGGTTTGAGACTCGGAAAGGCTTATCCAGCCACGCACGAGCCCACCTCCGGCACTTCGGCGTGGAGTACTCCGAATCCAAGGTGGGGGTGTAGAGAGAGAGAGAGAGAGAAAGGAGAGAGAGACTAAACTAGAGATAGATTAACTACAGACCAGACAGCACAGGAAACCGGACTATCAAAATAAAACAGGAAACAGAACATTCAGACACTCACAAGGGAACACAAGACAGAAACTACTACACAAGACCAGGGAGGAAACTAAGACACACATGAGGAGACAAGACCGGACCAAAAAACCAGAGGATGAGGAACAGAAAACAAAGCAATAAACCAAAATGTGCATTGTCCTAATCAAATAAATGAATCTACTACTCTACAAACCAGTATCGTTAAGTTAAGATGTCAGTAAATATCGTATCGTTGTCCAAAGAGTAAATATAATATTGTATGGTGATTTCCACCCAGGGCTCTCCCATCGACCTCCTGAACCAGCTCATTGACACGGACGACTTCAAGCACAAAGCCGGCTCGCTGCAGCGCAGCAGCCACGCGGAGCCCCGGGGCCCCGCGGGCCCCCCCAAGCAGCCGCTGCACGGCCTCTCGTCCTCGCCATCGCTCCTCTATAAGGTGACCACAGCCGGGGGAGGGTCCACATCCAAAGCTACCTCTTCCTCATCGCTGCTCCTCAGCCCGCCCGCCAAACGGCACAAGTCCTCCTCCATGAGGGTCTTCCGCCTGAGCAGCGGCGAGCTCATGGCTCTTCCACACAGTGAGTGTTTCACGGGATTGATGCTAAAGCCGTCACGTTGATATGGGAGGGAGTTATGTAAGTGGGATTTACCCTGCAGTCACATTAGCTACAAAGGACGGCGACACACTCCCGGGCGTGCTTAGCCTACTCCTGGTTGTCACGGTGACGCTTCTGTATCGGTAGTAGCATGCTATTGCCTAACAACATGTGCAAGAGGTCTGTAAAAAGTATGTATTTCTCGATAAGGGTAACAAAATGTAAATGTGCTGTATTTATAAAGCGCTTTTCTAGACTTAACAACTACTCAAAGCGCTTTTTACATCATACAGGATACATTCACCATCACACACATTCACACACTGTGGCCGAGGCTGCTCATCAGATACACACTCACACACATCTACACACCTGCTCATCAGATACACACTCACACACATCTACACACCTGCTCATCAGATACACACTCACACACATCTACACACCTGCTCATCAGATACACACTCACACACATCTACACACCTGCTCATCAGATACACTCTCACACACATCTACACACTCACACACATCTACACACCTGCTCATCAGATACACACTCACACACATCTACACACCTGCTCATCAGATACACACTCACACACATCTACACACCTGCTCATCAGATACACTTTCACACACATCTACACACCTGCTCATCAGATACACACTCACACACATCTACACACCTGCTCATCAGATACACACTCACACACATCTACACACCTGCTCATCAGATACACACTCACACACATCTACACACCTGCTCATCAGATACACACTCACACACATCTACACACCCGCTCATCAGATACACACTCACACACCTGCTCATCAGATACACACTCACACACATCTACACACCTGCTCATCAGATACACACTCACACACATCTACACACCTGCTCATCAGATACACACTCACACACATCTACACACCTGCTCATCAGATACACACTCACACACATCTACACACCTGCTCATCAGATACACACTCACACACATCTACACACCTGCTCATCAGATACACACTCACACACATCTACACACCTGCTCATCAGATACACACTCACACACATCTACACACCTGCTCATCAGATACACACTCACACACATCTACACACCTGCTCATCAGATACACTCTCACACACATCTACACACCTGCTCATCAGATACACACTCACACACATCTACACACCTGCTCATCAGATACACACTCACACACATCTACACACCTGCTCATCAGATACACACTCACACACATCTACACACCTGCTCATCAGATACACACTCACACACATCTACACACCTGCTCATCAGATACACACTCACACACATCTACACACCTGCTCATCAGATACACACTCACACACATTCACACTCCGATGGCGCAGAATTGGGGGCAACTAGGGGGACACTCCAAGGACACTTCGACATGGGACTGCAGGGCCAGGGATTGAACCACCAACCTTCCATTTGGCAGGCAACCGCTCTCCCACTGAGCCACATCCGCCCCCGCCCCCGAGCCGCCATGAGCTAAAATGCCAAACATATCAGATATATACGTAAATACGATGTCCTGAAGCGTTTCCGCCATCTTGGATGATTTTCTTCCACTCAAAGGACTCGAGCAACCAACGTACATACGTATGTCACGCAGCCTTCTCTCTGATTGGCCGTCGCTTTGTCACATCGCTCAGCATTTGCATAGACTTCTTGTCTATTTTGGCCCCGCCTTCCTCGCCTCTTGCCGCTGGCAAACGGCCACTCCCATAGATAATGAATGGCAGCCTGTGGCTTTGTCTCTTGTAGCTAACGGGACTGAGGGGTTAGGGTTCTGCGGAGGCTCCACGACAGCTTTCGCCGTAACCTACTGAAGGGGCCTGAAGTGGGGCTGGGCGATATGGAGAAAATCAAATATCACGATATTTTTGACCAAATACTTCTATCGATACCGCAACAATATTGTGGTGTTGACTACTTATGCCAAATTGCGATATTACAATATCCAAAATCTAAGATGGTATCTAGTCTCATATCGCGGTATCTAGTCTCATATCGCGGTATCTAGTTTCATATCGCGGTATCTAGCCTCATATCGCGGTATCTAGCCTCATATCGCGGTATCTAGTTTCATATCGCGGTATCTAGTCTCATATCACGGTATCTAGTCTCATATCACGGTATCTAGTCTCATATCACGGTATCTAGTCTCATATCACGGTATCTAGTCTCATATCGCGGTATCTAGTTTCATATCGCGGTATCTAGCCTCATATCGCGGTATCTAGCCTCATATCGCGGTATCTATTTTCATATCGCGGTATCTAGTCTCATATCGCGGTATCTAGTCTCATATCACGGTATCTAGTCTCATATCAAGGTATCTGGTTTCATATCGCGGTATCTAGCCTCATATCAAGGTATCTAGTCTCATATCGCGGTATCTAGTCTCATATCGCGGTATCTAGCCTCATATCGCGGTATCTAGTCTCATATCACGGTATCTAGTTTCATATCGCGGTATCTAGTCTCATATCACGGTATCTAGTCTCATATCAAGGTATCTAGCCTCATATCGCGGTATCTAGTCTCATATCGCGGTATCTAGTCTCATATCGCGGTATCTAGTCTCATATTGCGGTATCTAGCCTCATATTGCGGTATCTAGTCTCATATCGCGGTATCTAGTCTCATATCGCGGTATCTAGTCTCATATCACGGTATCTAGTCTCATATCGCGGTATCTAGTCTCATATCGCGGTATCTAGTCTCATATCGCGGTATCTAGTCTCATATCGCGGTATCTAGTCTCATATCAAGGTATCTAGTCTCATATCACGGTATCTAGTCTCATATCACGGTATCTAGTCTCATATCGCGGTATCTAGTCTCATATCACGGTATCTAGTCTCATATCACGGTATCTAGTCTCATATCGCGGTATCTAGTCTCATATCGCGGTATCTAGTCTCATATCACGGTATCTAGCCTAATATCGCGATATCTAGTCTCGTATCGCGATATCGATATATCGCCCAGCTCTAGCCTGAAGTTTATACGTGTGCGTGGGTGTGTGCAAAAAAAGTAACTGCTTTTATTATTCTAGTACAAAAAAGTTAAGTCGTCACGTGCAGTTTCTTAGAGAAAACAATTGATTAGTTATAAACTATTATATTAATCGGCAAGTATCATCGGTTTGGAGTTAAAACTCTGACGTCAGCTTGTGAAATGTGAATATCTTCTAGTTTCTTCTCTCTGTGACTTTAAACTGAATATCTTTGAGTTGTGGACAAAACGAGACATTTGAGGACGTAATTTTGGGCTTTTTGGGAAACGCTGATCCACATTTTTCACCATTTAATAGACCAAATAACTAATCGATTTATTGAGACAATGATGGAAGATTAACCGTGAATGAAAATAGTTGCAGCCCTAAAATGTATTTAATAAAAGATTGCGACTTGGCATCTTTGTATAGATACCAGTTTACCACGGAAAATATCCTAATGTGTTTTTTCCACCCGTACACGTGAGGTTGTCTGTTTCGATGCTTTTTCTGTTAAACCCATTTCAGTTTGCGTCTCTGATCTTTTTAGGCGACCCTCCGAAGGAAATCGGCTGCGAGTTCTGCGGGGAATACTTCGAGAACCGTAAAGGCCTGTCCAGCCACGCCCGCTCCCACCTGCGCCAGATGGGCATCACCGAGTGGTCGGTGAACGGCTCGCCCATCGACACCCTGAGGGAGATCATCACGAGACGGGGCCTGCCTTGCGCTCTGCCTCTCAAACCTCTGAAGACTCCGTCTCCGTCCTCCCCCGGGCCCCCCCGCTCCCCTCTGCCGGCCTCCTCCTCTCCTTCGGCGACCCTCCTCGGTCGCCTACCCTTCGCCTTCGCCCGGCCCTCCAGCCCCGCGCCGTCCGCAGCGTCCAAATCAAGCTCGGCTACGCCTCCGACGTCTTCTAGCGGGCTGATCCTCAAGCTGAAGCCCGAGCCGGTGCAGCTGGACGTCACGGCGCCATCCAGAGCCGTGGGGAGATCTGCCGGCTACTCCGGTGAAGCTCTCAGCTGCAGCTGGAGCAGCTCTGACACGGTGTTCCCCCTCAACCTGGGTAACTTGGATCCTTTTGTTTTTATTTCATTTATTTTACAGACTCAAGGTCCAGATAAAAAGTACACATAACACATTACAAGAGGGGTACAAACCAAACACACAAACATAAATACATACAGACAAACTTACTCCCAGAAATAACACAAAGGAAAATTAGATTAAATTATACTTTATTCATCCCACAGTGGGGACATTCACCATTACAGCAGCAGTTTCCTATAGCAAAAAGCAAAAAAAAAACAATGTGCAAAAGGTATTGAATGTAAAGTGGCATTAAATAAAAGGTATTGTAAAGTAAAGTGAGGTTGCCATAGTACAAAAAAATATTGCAGTGTAAGTAATTAAGTGACATTAAAATTTAATTTAACATGTAATTAAATAATACAGCAAAAGTAAGTAACATAATATAAATGATATTGAAGTGTGACCATAAATAATAAAAGTAAGTACTTGTAATGTAAAACAGGTGCGTGTTCATGTTCTTGTCCAGGTAATAATTATAATAATGTATGTGTGTATATCAGCGGCAGTGCTGCAAATTATATAAGGGAGGATTTTTGAGATTATATATTTTTGTATGTCTACATGGTTGATTTAGCAATTGAAAGAGTTATGCTTTTTATTTACCCCGTCTTTTAGTGTGTTTTTCCAGATAGATAGCTAGATAGATAGGTGGGTAGATAGGTAGGTAGGTAGGTAGGTAGATGGATGGAGGGATAGATAGATAGATAGATAGATAGATAGATAGATAGATAGATAGATAGATAGATAGGAAGATAGGAAGATAGATAGATAGGAAGATAGATAGATAGGAAGATAGATAGATAGGAAGGTAGATAGATAGATAGGAAGGTAGATGGATGGATGGATGGATGGATGGATGGATGGATAGATGGATAGATAGATAGATAGATAATAACGGCAGGAACACACTGCACGCCAAAGCACCACGAATAGCCGTGAAGCGGAGCTATTTTCATTTGATGCACATGTTACGGTGTGTGTCACCGTGTCCCCGCCTCCCTCCGCTCCTCATTTGCATAAATGCAAATTCAGCCAACTTTGTGCAAATGTGGAGCGGCCGGCTCGGCTCGCCACCTCCTCAAAAGCTGACAAATCTAACATCAAGACAGATTCAACAACTGCATTTCTCACTTAAAAGGTTTTCAGAGAGGCGTTTTGGGGGCTGACTGCGGAGGGGGGGGGGAAACAGTAGCGTTTATTTAGCAATTTAAAGGAATCGTTAGGCCTTAGGCCATGATCACACTTGGCATCAAGAAAAAGGGGACTAGGGAACTATTGTAGTTTATAAAAAAAAGAAACAGCTAGAACAGTCTGTCAATTCACTGTAATGCAGCCTCTAAAACCAGGAAAACCAACACTTGTCATATTACGATATGACGATACAGTGAACCCTCGTTTATCACGGGGGTTACGTTCCAAGAAGAACCCGTGATAGGCGAAATCCGTGAAGTAGTAACCTTTATTTTTACAATTATTATACGATGAAATACTCCATAATACATTGAAACCAAAGAACAAAACCTTTTTACAGGCCCAAGCATTTGTTTAACAAATAAAAGTACTGTGTAAACGATTTTTTTACAAATAACTACTGTAATAATTTTAATCATCAATACGAACTGAAGGCTTCAAATTGCAGAGATTAGCACCCCCGCGACCAGAGTCATTGGAACGGGAGAAAATTAAAAATTATGAAAAAAATACAAAGTACAGTAAAGTACAGTAGGAAAAATAGTGACTTGTGTATTTCTCTGCTCTTCTGACGGAGCCGCTGCATCCTGACTCCGCTCTGTAGCGGGTTTTTCTTCTAAAGCCGCGGTGCAGGTGTGTTTTTCTTCTAAAGCCCGCGGTGCAGGTGTTTTTCTTCTAAAGCCCTCGGTGCAGGTGTGTTTTTCTTCTAAAGCCCGCGGTGCAGGTGTGTTTTTCTTCTAAAGCCCGCGGTGCAGGTGTTTTTCTTCTAAAGCCCTCGGTGCAGGTGTGTTTTTCTTCTAAAGCCCTCGGTGCAGGTGTGTTTTTCTTCTAAAGCCCGCGGTGCAGGTGTGTTTTTCTTCTAAAGCCCGCGGTGCAGGTGTGTTTTTCTTCTAAAGCCCGCGGTGCAGGTGTGTTTTTCTTCTAAAGCCCGCGGTGCAGGTGTGTTTTTCTTCTAAAGCCCGCGGTGCAGGTGTGTTTTTCTTCTAAAGCCGCGGTGCAGGTGTGTTTTTCTTCTAAAGCCCGCGGTGCAGGTGTGTTTTTTCGAGAGAAGAACCTAGTTATTGGTAGTTGTTGTTGCTCTTTTTTCTTCTGGGCAAAAAGATTCTTATAAACCGACATGCCACCATTGATTATGTTGCAGAATGCAGAACACAACGCACGATGCAAATCCGTGAAGCAGCGAGACCGTGAAAGGTGAACCGTGATATAGCGAGGGTTCACTGTATCCCAAATTTGAGCCGATATTTAGTCTCATATAGTAATATCGATGTATTGCCCAGCCCTACATTGACCCTCCTGTCTCTCCGTAGCCATGTCCCACGAAGTGGAGCCTACCAGAGACATTCGCTGCGAGTTCTGCGGGGAATACTTCGAGAACCGTAAAGGCCTGTCCAGCCACGCCCGCTCCCACCTGCGCCAGATGGGCATCACCGAGTGGTCGGTGAACGGCTCGCCCATCGACACCCTGAGGGAGGTTATGCACAAGAGAGGGGCGGGTGCCTCGTCTCACTCGGACCAGGGGGTGAAGAAGGAGGCGAGCCACGGGGCCAGCAGTCCGCTCTGGGACAACGCCGAGGGTTTGGGGTTTCAGGCTACCAGTCGGGCTCCAAATTCCGTAAATCTCCGCTCAGTTTGCTTCAGTCTGGGCCGCGGCTCCATAAGCACGGCCTGGGGGCCGCGGCTGCCGCTCTGCCTGCTGGGAAGTTTTTCCGGCTGTCTCCGCTGGGGAAAAGGCCCCTGTCTGACGAGGGCCAATCAGCGGAGAGCGCCCACTCGCCGCCACATCAACCTAAGACTTTCTCACCTCTGTCACACGATTTCTCCTTCAAAAGGAAACCCTCCCCAGACAAGCACGGACACCAGGGTGAGCCGTTGGTCTTTTAATATCATTAATATCAATATCATTTTCAACATCATGCTGATTCCCCATGGAAGCCAATGAGAGACACAAGAATTTGAATTTTAACACTAAATACTTAATATTATAAGTATATAAAAAAAAAAGGAAATCCAAGGCACTCTTCAAAATTATTTAAAAAGCCGTTATTTGACTGGCTATTTCATAATAATAATAATAATAATAATAATAATAATGTGGGAAACACCTGAGTGACATGGTGAGTTACCACTCACATGCACTTATGCACAAAAAAACCAAAAGATAAGAGTTCACATCTTAAATATCCACATACAGAGAGAGTCCACTAAGTGGCTATAATGCAAATTAAGCACAAAAATATGTATATACAAAGAAAATGATCACAAGAAAGGACTGAAATTAATATTTTACTTTGAAAATCATCAGAATTTGTTCAGAATTCAGCTCTGAAATTAAAATGTGCAGTTTCTTGATTTGAAAATTTCCCAAAGCTGAATTTGAGTATATATTGTTCAAAGGTCACACATTTAGAAACTTTTCTTTTCAGAATTTCAAAATGACAGATTCATGTTGATCAACGTTGGATCCAAAAACTCAAATAAAGCGTCAAATTCAGTAAAATTTTAATTTTTTAGATCTAATTTTGACCAATCAAATTTGGGGGGCCACATGTGTAAAAGTCTCTGAATTCTGAGTTTAAAGTGCATGCAGCTGTGGCCGGTTAGCTCAGTTGGTAGAGCGGGTGCACATATAGAGGTTACTTCTCAACGCAGCGGCCGCAGGTTCAAATCCGACCTGAGACCCTTTGCTGCATGTCGTCCCCCCCCCCTCTCCCCTTTTATGTCTTCATCTGTCCTGTGAAAATAAAGGCCTAAAATGCCCTCCCCCCCCAATAAAAGAGCAGTAAAGGCAACATCTCTGTAGTTTTATTCTGAAACTTGATTTTCTGGATCTGAAATCGTACGGAGCTACATTTGATTTGTTTCTTTATTACATAAAAATAAATGATCTGAGAGAAAAATATGAGAAAAAAGTATTTTGAGAGACTTTTTTTTTGCTATTGGGATGAAAACTCTCTCAGATTTTTCTTTATTACATAAAAATAAATGATCGGAGAGAAAAAATAAAATATGAGAGAAAAAAGTATTGAGATTTTTTTGCTATTGGTATGAAAACTTTCAAATATTTTTTTCCTCATAAAATCTCATTTTTTTTCTTGCATTTAATGAAGAAATAAATCTAACTCCATTAAAAATATATAATAAATATAAGAAAAAATATATATATTTTTTATAATATTGTGACATTGAAGAAAAATAATTAAAATTCCGTTTTTGAAATTGCAAAGCAAGAAATTTCATATTTTAATTTTAAAGAGGTGAACAAATAATAATAATAAATTTAATTTGTAATTCACTTTATATTTACGCAAATCCCAAAGTGCTACATGATAAAACAGGTAAGTGCTAAAATAAAAACACATGGAGAGCATGAATATGAAAAAATAAAACAACAACAATAAGGGAGAAAATGGCACGAGTTCAATTAAAAGCATTAAATAAATAAATAAATACAGACTCGTGGTTTTCAAAGTAAAATATTTCAATATTAAGTATTTAGTGGCTGTTAAAACTTATACTTTTGTCTCTTATTTGCCTCCATAAATGTCGTTGTACTGTGCCGTTGTCTTCCCGTCGACCTGCAACTTTGGGTTTTTCTGGGTCGAAATTAACATTTTGATGTTTTTTTTTTCTACATTTTAACGTTTTGAGAATTTTTTCCATTTTTGTCACTTTTAAGTTAAGTTTTTTTTTCTTACATTTACCAATTTGTCACTTTTTAAGAAGTTCTTTTCTTACATTTACCAATTTTTTTTTACCAAGTATGTAACTTTTGGAGATTTTTCTGATTTTGTCTGGTCACTTTTTAACATTTACATTTTTTTTTGGGGGGGGGGGGTGTGTTCCCCCTTTATTAGACAGAGAGACAGTGGACAGACGTGAAAGGGGGAGAGAGATGGGGGAGGACACGCAGGCTGGATTCGAACCCGCTGCAGGACTCAGCCCACGTGGGGCGAGCGCTCTTACTCAGTGAGCTCTAGGCCGCCCCCTTTTCTTACGTTTTTGAAGCTTTTTCCAACATTTGTCACCTTTTAACGTTCTTTGGTCCTAGTTCTGATGTATAATTATTTTGCAAACAGGTCATTTTGACCCCGGGGACAACAGGAGGGATAAAAGGAGATCTCTCATCCCTTCACTCCTGTCCGGTTTCATGTTTTCCAGATCCCAGCTGCGAGCTGTGCGGCTTCTACTTCGAGAACCGTAAAGCTCTGGCCAGCCACGCGCGCCCACCTGAGGCAGTTCGGCGTGACGGAGTGGTGCGTGAACGGCTCCCCATCGAGACGCTTAGCGCCTGGATGCGCAGCCGGCCGCAGAAGGTGCTGGAGATGCATCGCAGCTACATGCAGGGCAACCGCTCCACCCTGAAGAAGGTGAGGAGGGGCAGCCGGTTGTAGGGAGGAAGGACCAACGCACAGAGACAGGCGGCAGAGTTCAAAGTAGAGGATTTATTTAACCCTTGTGTCCCGAAAATCAACACTGTTGACACTTTTTAATCAATGTTGTTAACTTTTTCCTCACGTTTTTGTCCCATTTTAACACTTTTGATGCTTTTTCCCCCCCAATGTTTGTCACTTTTGACATTTAACACTACGTAACACTAACTTATTAACTTTAGTTTTACAGTTATTTTGGGAATTTATGGTCAATAAACCTCATTTATAGGAAATTATACCTAATGTTTGAGTTAGAAAAGCAGAAATTATTTTGTCAAGCACAGATACCTCAGGGAGGCTGGCAGGAACAGACCGGGTGTGTTTCGGTGATAACTCGGGCCAATGGTAGAGCGGTTGTCTGCCAGTTGGAAGGTTGGCGGTTCAATCCCTGGTCCTGCAGTCGCATGTCAAAGTGTCCTTGGGCAAGACACTGAACCCCGAGTTGCAGCGCATCGGCGTGTGAATGTGTTTGAGTGTGTATCTGATGAGCAGGTGTGTAGATGTGTGTGTGAGTGTGTATCTGATGAGCAGGTGTGTAGATGTGTGTGAGTGTGTATCTGATGAGCAGGTGTGTAGATGTGTGTGAGTGTGTATCTGATGAGCAGGTGTGTAGATGTGTGTGAGTGTGTATCTGATGAGCAGGTGTGTAGATGTGTGTGAGTGTGTATCTGATGAGCAGGTGTGTAGATGTGTGTGAGTGTGTATCTGATGAGCAGGTGTGTAGATGTGTGTGAGTGTGTATCTGATGAGCAGGTGTGTAGATGTGTGTGTGTGTAGATGTGTGTGTGTGTGTGAGTGTGGATCTGACACCTTGTACGGCAGCCTCGGCCACAGTGTGTGAATGTGTGTGATGGTGAATTTATCCTGTATGATGTTAAAGCGCTTTGAGTAGTCGTTAAGACTAGAAAAGCACTTTATAAATACAGCACATTTACAATGCAGATGTTTTTTATCAACAGAGCGAGCCCTCATGCTTTTGGTTACACTGCACGCGTAGACCGCTGAGCGTGCAGCTACACCTGCACGCGTAGACCGCTGAGCGTGCAGCTACACCTGCGGCACACACACGGCGTAGGACTGTGAGTCACAGACGAGACGCTGAGCTTCTTGCTTTGCGATTGTTGTTGTTTCTTCAGTTTTTGGAGCCGGCACAGAGCTGTGAAAATACCAATCTACAGTCAGCTGTTATCAGAGGACGCAGGTCAGGGAAACGAAAAATAAAAACAAACTGCCAATACACTCATGGAAGTCATTAAAGGTCCCATGGCGTGAAAATTTCCCTTTTTATGAGGTTTTTTAACATTATGGAGATAGGTGTAAACCGAGCCCTGGGTATCCTGCTCTGCCTTTGAGAAAATGAAAGCTCAGATGGGCCAAGCTGGAATCTTTCCCCTTATGACGTCATAAGGGGCAAGGTTACCCCCATGAGAGAGAGACATCATGGCTTTCAAACGAGCAAAGTGGCAGTTGTTCAAGGCCACACCACCAGCCTCCACACTGGGCATGTGCGTGCCGGTGTAAACAGGAAGCAGATTGGATGACGTTCCTCTGTGGTTGAAAGTCATGGATGTAGAACCCTCGTGTTGTCCTTTTTAAAGGGGTTGAAGTTGACCCGAGGACACCAGGAGGGTTAAGAGAAAGAACAACACTCAATTATTCTGCGATATATTGCAAATTATCCTTTTTTTCCAACTTCAAATTTTTCCCAATTTCAAGTGATCCCTTTTTTCTGCAAAATATGATCGTCAAGCAGACAAACTGACCATCACGTTCAGTATATCATGTATAATAAATAATAAAAGATCCATACTTGGCATCTGTGTATCGATACAGTATTGCCACGGAAAATATTGCGATACTAGCTGTATCGATCCCCCCCCCACCTCTAACCGTGGGTCTATGCAGTTGTTTTCATTAACAGATAATACTCTGCTTTATCTTTTTCCTCTGACTCTTCTGCAGAGTCTATTGTTTTGAGTGTGAATGGCGTTGTGTAAAATATCAGCAGGATAACTTGTGCTCAGCAGCAATAGAAGATCATAACCTACTGTGCTGCCCCCTACTTGCTGATCTAATGTTTCTCGGCTGGTGGCTCGACAGACATTTTGTGTCTCGGAGAGCTTCAGAGACGTGTTGTCTAACAGCTTTGAGCCTTCCTGTAGATCCTGTGTCTTTACACGCTGCAAAACAAATCACCGGGACGACAGATGCCAGAACAACTCCGCTATTGACTTGATAGTTGCCATAGTAACCAGGGTCCCTGCCAGCTTATGTTTCATCCTCAGATACGTTATTGCGTGCCGTTGACAGAAGGAAAAAGAACGTCAGTTTTTGTCTATTTTTCTTTCTTTCTTTCTTTCTTTCTTTCTTTCTTTCTTTCTTTCTTTCTTTCTTTCTTTCTTTCTTTCTTTCTTTCTTTCCCTTCTGAATTAGTTTCTGGTGCATTTGCGTCACTGTCGCACCTTTTCCCTGAGCTGGGATGTGACACACATACAGAATGAAATCACCTTTTAACGTCCTTGTATTCATATGGAGATATGAACCCACGTAAGCTGCATGTGTTGTCCTGTGCTGCTGGTGGCGGTGGTGCAGTCTAACGTAACGGGTAGGGATGTAACGGTAAACCACGATAGGAAATGTTGACCATCACAGTTTCCATTTAAAACATCATGATTATCACGGTGGACTAGCGCGGTGTGGACACGGTGGGTTCAATGCTTCCCCTCTTCAGCCGAGTCTCCTGAAGTTGCCACTGCGTAGTACGGGGGGGGGGAATCAGCAGACGCCTCCTGATACGATATCGTCACGGTACTTACGCCACAAAACAATATTATTGCGATTTTCAACATGTTGAAATATTCTGTGATTATAGTGCAATTTATAACCTTTTTTCCAACTTCTAATTTTTCCCCATTTTCAAATGACGTCCCCAAAAGGAAACTTTGCGCCTGTGTATCAATGTATGTATTGCTGAAAATATTGTGATACTACGCTGTATTGATTCCCCCCCATCAACTTTTAAAATCATCGGCTCTTTCAGCACATGATGGGACTTTTTTCTACTATTTATACTTTTGGGGTCCACAATTCCTGGCGGTGCCCCTGCATGGGCATATTCTGGTTATTATAAGAATGCTGAATATATATATATATATATATATATATATATATATATATATATATCTTGTTATCCTGTCTGCTGAACGTTCAGGAAAGAAGTTGCTGCTAAAGGCATTGAACACATTTTTTTATACCTCGATAATTAACAGACACTAAATACTGATGATTTATTTGTCATTATAAAGGATTCTGATGAATGAATACTATAAATTATATTATAAATGCCGATACGATACATCGGGAAATGCCTAATATCGGCCCGCCGATGTATCGGTGGCCCTATTGATGATAATAATAATAATAATAATAATAATAATAATAATATAACATCAGCTCACAGCAGCTCAAGCGTCTCTTGTTGATATAATGCTGATTAGCAAACTTCTTTCTGTCCCTCTTCCAGAAGAGCACGTCTCCTCTCACTGCATCAGCGGATTCGGATCACATCCTCCCCATCTCATCGCAGAAGGCCTCCTCTTCCTCTTCCTCTTCCTCCTCCTCCTCCTCCCACTGGTCTTCTTCGTTGGCACTGAGCCTGGTGCGGCCGCTGAGCTGCGATGTCAGCCGGGGCTCGTCCACGACCGCCGACGGCGACCCCGGTGCCAGCCTCCACGCTCCGTTCAGGCACGGCCGCCGCAGTCCCAGCCCGTCGCGGCTCGCCGCCGGCCTCCCGCTCCAGGCACAGGTGGCTCGCAGTGAGCTCAACGTCCGCCTACCCAGAGGTACGTCACGATGCCACGTTGGTTTTCGCTCCAGCGACCCGGTCAGATTGGCTGTATATCGTTGCTGTCCGGCTAAAATGGAAATTGTTGCTTTTAACACGAAATGGAGAAAAGAAATTGACATTTTATTCTCCAGTTATTCTCAAAAGAAGTCAGAAAACTAATTACTGATACTTAGTAAAACCCACATTCATAAAGGGTGACCAATAGCAGTGATTAATGCATTAATAGTCAAATTGAAATGACAGAAAGTCATTGGTTAAATGAAATATTAAGATAAGATAAGAAAAACCTTTAGTCGTCCCACAGTGGGGAAAATGTGGTTTGCAACTGCAAAGATAAGAGCAAAGTGATAGATAAGTGTACAAAATATAGCAAACAGTATTATACAATAAATTACACATGAATTGTTAAATTGCACTTTGAAAATTGGCCAAATGAAAAATGATGCACAGATGTAATGATAACGGCACATAAGATACAAGATATATTGCACAGAGTCAACAGGGTTCGTTCAGTCTGTTGACTACTGCGGCTGCACCATAGCGCTGTAAACTGTGGGATACATTACATGTAAAGTTATGCTAAAAAAACACTGAAGAAGTAGTTTTATTAGGGTAAAAATGGCACTTTGTTAACCTCAGGGTCAGGGACTTTTGGGTCTTTATTTTATTGATTTGGCCGGATTTGTTTTGTCTTTGAAAAGTAGAAAATTAAACTTGGAAGTCCAAAATGAAATGAGAAAAGAGAGTTTTTTTGCAGATTATCCGTCTGCTGGGTTTCAAAGTAAAACTCCACATAACGGGCTTTTAACGTAACGTAACGACTCTAAAGAGCGGTCCCGGACCAGTGCACTGACACATGGATTGTAGCTCAGCTCCACTTTGCACCAACCCCGTGTGTCGTTTCCTCCTCCTCTTGCTAAGGTATTGAGCGTCGGCCCTTGAAGTACCCGTCTTGCCCAGATGGGACAGAGAGTCCTCCTAAACCCCCCCGCACAGGCACTGTCCCCGCCCTGGTGCCCAAACCACCCTCCTACCCGCTGGTTAAGCTGGTGGGCAAGTTCTACACCCTGAAGTGCCGGTGAGTGAAACCTGTGTGTTAGACACAGACTGTAGAAATGAATCTAAAACTGAAGCTCCTTAAAGCTGCATTCTCTATATATATATCTATCTATCTATCTATCTATCTATCTATCTATCTATCTATCTATCTATCTACATATCTATATATATCTAGATAGATAGATAGATAGATAGATAGATAGATAGATAGATAGATAGATAGATGTGTGTGTGTGTATATATATATATATATATATATATATATAATACACACACACACACACACACAGTATAGTTGGGACATGACAGTACATGTGTGCATTTCTCTGTGGATTTTTTATTTTTTTTTTTTACCTGCTTTATGATTTTTTTTTAAATCTGACTTTTTACAACATGGGCCCTTTTAATCTGTATTTCTACCGGCGTCAGGTTCTGCGAGGTGGAGTTTCACGGCCCGCTGTCGGTGCAGGAGGACTGGATCAGACACCTCCAGCAGCACATCCTCAAGATGAACTACAGCAGGCCCGCTGCACCCAAAGCCGCCTCCGCCGACCCCCCTTCCCCGGCCTCTGCCCCGGCCTCTGCCCCGGCCTCCACCTCTACCTCCAGTACCACCTCTACCACGCCCGCCCTCACCTCCACCTCCACCCCCACGCTGGGCCGCGCCAACGCTCCCAACAGCCGCTCCCATACGCCTCCGGTGGCCGAGCGAGCTCCGCCCGTCACTGCCACAGAGATTGTAAAGGTCTCAGAGGAGCAGCCCACCTTATCTCCATCCTCTATTCCCTTCCCCGCCCAGACAGTTTAAGCTCAGCTTCATCAGTCATTTAACCGCCTTTACTTTCCTCCTTGCCTTCGTTACATCTTTTCCTCCATCCGTTTTCTTCTTCTTCTTCCTTTGGCCTTCACAAAGTGTTGTCGAGGAGGAGCGTTTTCCCTCCAAAGAGCCCTCTGAGCCCCACGCACCTTTTTTGAAGCAGCTTTCTACGCTGTTACTAAGACCCGTTGCCATGGGAATGAAGCTCTCAGGGCTTTAGCCGCACACCACAGACGGGCGATGAAGTGTCGGACGTCACGAGGAGCGATGAAGACGAGCCAATGTTGTTTTTGTGTTTGCCTTGTTTCATATTGAATGTCCAGATGTTGACGTGGGCCGTCGCTGTACCTCTCCTCCCATTCGCGGGGGGGGTTAGGGGTTAATGTAACCCTTTATCAAACTTCAACACCTCCCCCTCTCTCCCACCTTCCCCTTTACAAACGTACTAGGGTTACATAGACCAGTCAGACTGAGATTGAATGACTTTTATAATCATGCTAGTCTCGTGGTTGAGACTTTGAAACACTTAGTGTTAAAACAGGCACTTTTAATGTTGACGTTGTCACTCAGCACTTACTGAAAGGCCCATTTTAAAACGGGCGATATCCGAAAATGACTAAAGGTCCTCGCACACCGAGTCTGAAATCTTCGTATGCCTTTCTTCATCACGCACAGAAGCCTTGCACACTGACTCCAATGCGTATTAATTAATCCTTTAGTCTTTGTGACTAGGTTAAGCCCCACCTACCCAGCCCCGACGGCCAATAGGAAGACAGTGGGCCGTGACACAACGTAAGGTCGTATTCATTTATTATTATTTTTTTTTAAAGTGCGAAACATTTCCGACTCGGCGTGAAAGGAGCTTAACTCCGATCGGTGAAAGGAGCAAGAAGTGGAAGCACACCCCCGAAAAGGGAAAATCCCCCTTGTTAACTTTTAACAATGTAAGTATTTTCCCCCAAAATATACGATTTGCTTGAATGTAGCTTAAAGCAACGATTGATACTATTAATACCTTAAATGCACACATTCGTACACAATCAAAGAAGAGCCACGTGTTGCTATGGCGATGGTAGTTTCGTGACGTTACTACTCCGCAGGGCTGCTGGTCGTGTTCAAGGCACAGTTGCTTTTTAATCTCCCTTTCTCGATTTGAAGATATATATAAAACAAAAACAAAAAAAAACATTCAAGGTTACACTTTCTTTTCTCCATTCGCAGTGTTGCCGTGTTCTTCCTGCCTTTTTTCAATTTGAAACCAAGTTATTATTTATTTATTATTATGCATCTGAATGTGGTTAAGCTAGGTCATTTTAAAGCTAACGTAGAACTTTGGAATGTATGAAAGTAGGTCAGCGGTGCACTGTGTGTGTGTGTGTGTGTGTGTGTGTGTGTGTGTGTGTGTGTGTGTGTGTGTGTGTGTGTGTGTGTGTGTGTGTATACACAGCAAATGTGCATTTGTTATCCAGTTTAAAGCGACAGAAGTAAACCTGCTGATAGGAAGACGCCTCCCTGACTCAAAGTGGACTAACTGTGGGAGCCAGTCTGTATGTAGTCCAGGACTGACCCGGACTGAAATACATCCGTCATCGTGTTAGGATGTGCCAAAGAGTCTGTTTACTTCCTTGTTTTGCCTCTGTAAAAGCAGTTTACATTGGACCTGATGGTGGAGGAAACCCTGCACAGAGATCGCGCGCGCCCCCCCGAGGTCTTACAACCCGGACTACATCAGCGGCGATCTGCATCCACTACGATCTCAGCAGAGAAACAAAGACTCTGGGCTTCTGAAGCGGCTTCATGGGACTCGTGTTGTTACTGTAGGATTGTTAGATTATTCCAATTAAACCAGAACATGAACCAAAACTGGATTTCGCGCTGGGCTCTGGAGGACTAACCCCCAGTCCAGACACAGAAACACAGACTTCTGAAGTCTGCTTCTTTCTACGTTGCTTCAGAGTTCGTTTGTATCAACCCAGAACTGAAGCAATAACTACAAGGCTCCATGTAGGGGAGCTTTTAAAGTTAGTTCCAGTGTTGCCCATGTTTGAAACATGACTGTTGGATCCAAAAAAAACAACAAAAAAAAACGATACCCGAACCCTTTTATGGAGTATAGATACGTATTATATAACTACATGTACTTAAGAAACTGTTGACGCTAGTAGAGCTATCAGCAGTTCTATTAGCAAGGTAGTTAAAAGAAAAATAAGTGATCTTAATTCCTCTATCGTGATTATTGATTTCAACCTTTGATGCTACAGTATGTCTTTTTTATTGCTCTGTGCATTTCTGTATTTGCAGTCCTGCAAGGTGAATCTTTAGAGTATTTTTTATTTTGAATCCGTTAGTCTCTCTCTCTCCAAGCTGAAACCTTTGGTGCTGGTGAGAACGTTGCAGGTCGGGGGCCGGCGAGTGGCTGAAGACCCTTTGTTGTGATGGTCCCGTCCCGGTGTTTCTAAAGGACGCTGATCCACGCGGGCCTTAAAGGGGACTCGCTGCACGGCGAGATAAGATCCTCCTCTGTGTTCTCAGAGGAACAGACGCAGCACGGAAGCCAATAAGAGACACGAGTAGTTCTCTTGTTCCCTCGTTGAAATTTTATAATGGGAAATTTGCGAAAAAAACTGTGATTTTTGCAATTTCCGAAGCTGAATTTGAATTTGTTTTTCATAAATTCAAGTATTAGATTTCCACAAGAACAGATTCAGAAATGAAAGAACAGAAGTAATTGAAATTGAGCAACCTTTTTTATTCTGAAACTTTGTTTTGGATCTGAATTTGTGACCCTTGGAGAGAAAAAATCGTATTCAGCTTTAGCAAAATTGCTAAAAATGGCTATATATATATATATATATATATATATATATATATATATATATATATATGGACTTGACATTTAAATAAAATACATTTGTCTCTTATTTGCTCCCATAATGCTGCAGCCTCTTGCAGGTCTGTGGCTGCATGTGTGAGATGCAGGCCGGTGCATTACAGTTCCCTTTAAGATCGTGTGTGTGTGTGTGTGTGTGTGTGTGTGTGTGTGTGTGTGTGTGTGTGTGTGTGTGTGTGTGTGTGTGTGTGTGTGTGTGTGTGTGTGTGTGTGTGTGTGTGTGTGTGTGTGTGTGTGTGTGTGTGTGTGTGTGTGTGTGTGTGTGTGTGTGTGTGTGTGTGTGTGTGTGTGTGTGTGTGTGTGTGTGTGTGTGTGTGTGTGTGTGTGTGTGTGTGTGTGTGTGTGTGTGTGTGTGTGACAGTGATTATGATGATTAAGAAGAAAAAAAGAGGAAAGAACTGTACTGTACACACAAGGGTTATTAGGTTTTTAAGTGAAGCAGCTCCAGAAAGAAACAATAAATGTGATTTCAATTTCAGACACTGAACCGTCGCCTTTCTTGTAACATCGCAGCACATTTCCACTCTGCTCAGTGTTGGGTGCAAACCTTTCAGTTGCTATGGTTTTCATTCACTAGGGGGAGGGGCAACATTAGCTTTATGGTGGTTAATAACAAGCGGATTTGACTTTAATACACCCTCAGATGAAAGGAGGGAAACAGAAGCTAGTTAGGATCTTAATTGGCCACCATGGGGACGCGTCTCTGGCCGAACCACATGGCGTACATATTAAACAAAGCACTGCTGCTAATGGAGGAAAGCTTTAGATAAAAGAAAACAACAGCTTTTAACATTAGATGCACATTCTCCAACATCATCTCCTCCCCCGTGTGAAGTGCGCAGCGATACGATACAAAACAACTTTATTCTCAGTTTACTTAATCAAATTAATATAAAAAATATTGATTATTGCAGTTTTAAATAAGGAGGCCGGGGTCAGTTGTAACGTCCAATTTCTCCATGAACAAGTATGGAATCACCTGATTCATTGTGAACATGCTGATGATCGTGGACTTCAGGACTCCTCACTCTCTCTCTCTCTCTCTCTCTCTCTCTCTCTCTCTGTCTTTCTCTCCTCTCTGTCCCTCTCTCTGTCTCTCTCTCTCTCTCTCTCTCGGTCTTTCTCTCCTCTCTGTCTCTTGCTCTCTCTCTCTCTCTGTGTCTCTCTCTCTCTCTCTCTCTCTCTCTCTCTCTCTCTGCCCCCATCACCCAGGTTTCTGGGATCCACTATATCCCAGGACCTAAAGTGGGAGCCCAACACAGACACCATCATCAAGAAGGCCCAGCAGAGGCTGGACTTCCTGCTCCAGGTCAGGAAGCTCGACCTGCCTAAGGAGCTGCTGGTCCACTTCTACTTGTCCAGTCTGTCCTCTGCACGTCCATCACTGTCTCAGACCATCGTCCAGTCTGTCCTCTGCACGTCCATCACTGTCTCAGACCATCGTCCAGTCTGTCCTCTGCACGTCCATCACTGTCTGGTCTGGATCTGCCACCAAAAAGGACCGGAGCAGACTACAACGGACAGTTAGGACTGCAGAAAAGATCCTCGGTGCCAACCTGCCCTCCGTTCAAGATTTCTACTCTTCCAGAGTCAGGAACCATCACTGCAGACCCATCTCACCTCGGACACAACCTGTTCCAGCTTCTCCCCTCTGGGGGGCGCTACAGAGCCACCAACCAACCAACAGACTCAGGAACAGTTTCTTCCCACAAGCCATCACTCTGATGAACAGCTGACTTCTGACTCACAGTGCCAGGTTCAATTCCTGTGCAATAACCATAGCAACACTGTCTCTAATCAGTCTATTTACTGGTCCCATTTATTATTTATTCATCATTCTCTATTTCAGATCTGTTCATATTGTAATATAATACTTATATAATAACAAAATACTATTTATTCATCATTCTCTATTTCAAAGCTGTTCATATTGTTCTTATTGTAATATAATACTTATATAATGGTATAAGTACTAGGTTAGTTGTAATAAAATGGTACAACCTACCCAAAGCTAATTTTGGTTGTATTTGTTTTTCCTTAAATTTCAGTCTTGGACAAGAAAGACGGACTGAGGCATGCCTCTCAACACACGCCCACAAATATGTTAAAAAGCCATTTAGGGGTTCAAGTTTTTGACATAATCCTAATTTTATGATGTTATATTTCCCCCCCAGGATATGGTACAACTAACCCGGAGTATGGGGTAACATTTTAGTCCTTGTGTTTGACAGTGAACCATGCTTCTTCTGTGTGGGTTGCAGAGATAACCGCTACACCTTTTAATAGCAGACATGTGTAACTAGCTTGGATCACAGTCTGAACCCACTGGCCGGTGATGAATGAAGCAAATAACACAGCGTCTGTTTGAATCGGCCGGCTGCAGCCACAACGTGCCAGATTGGTCTGTTTTCCAATAAGAAATATGGTCAGTTTTGTGTGTGTTTGGCTTGGTAACGTAATCTTTATCTGGCAACAGTGTTTGTAGCACTAATCCTACATTTCCCATGAGCACGAAGGCTCTGCTGCTGCCTTCAGCGGCGAGGACCGTAGGAACAGAAGGATGCCTCAGCGTTGGGTTTAGTTTTGACTTTAAAGGAACACACCACTGTTTGTTGAAATAGGGCTTATCACGGTCTCCCCTAGCTGCAGGTAGGTGGGCCAACGCAATTTTTGTCTCAGTGCATGCATTGTTGTAGTTCTGTGCAACACCAGCAGCGCCGTCGCTAGTTAGCTTAGTGTAGTGAATGGAATCCTATGTTGCCGGTTAGCATGTTATGAGGAAGCGTGAGCCTACAAAAAACAAAAACCTAACACTTCATGTGTCCTGCATATTCACAACGAGTACAAATAGTTATGCAGATTAAGACTAGGTGATTTTGTAGGCAGATATTGACTTGAGACAGTGCTTCGGCTGTGATTCCACCCAATATAGTCCCCCACAAAAATGCGTTGGCCCACCTATCTACGGCTAGGGGAGACCGTGATAAGCCCTATTTCAACAAACAGTGGCGTGTTCCTTTAAAGGATGAATAACAGGCCACTACCAGACGAAGTTCAGAGAGGAGTCAAACAAACCTGCATGCCAGAAAGACTGTAATGACTTTACTTCATGTTTTATAATGGCAATTCCCTTTCCCCCTGAAACCAAGGATGCTTCCGAGATCAATTCTTAATAACCTGACTGCGTCTTAAAGTAAATCTATGATGCGGTTAATGGGTCCGGCTGAATTGGCTCCACACCGTTGGATGTTATGTTAGCAGTAAATTCCAAGACCTTGGTGCTTCCAGTCTTTGTCAGTGGACAAACAATATAGTGCATCAATATAGTGGCTAATGTTTTTCTAGAAAAACACATTTAATTCTAGTGTACAGCTTGTGTAAATGACGGACCCCAAAGTGCTCTTTCCGTGTTGTTTTGCTTGGACATGCAGCGGCTCCCACACTCATCCAAGTGGACAATGTTGTGTTGTGGTCCAGAAACATCTGTGTGGCTCATTGTTCTTTTATTCCCTTAAAGGGAAACTCACTGAGATGACAGTATGTGGGAAGAGTGAAGAGGCTGCACAAGAATTGATTTCAGGACCGGAATTACAGATAAAGCCGGGTGGTCCATCGCTACAGTAAAACATTCATCTGTTGTGTACTCATATATCTTAAAAAAATATCTTGGTTCATTCCAAACTTAGAGACTGTCCTCCCCCGGAAAAAAAAACCGCTCCCATAGGTCGTTCGTTCAAACAGCAATCATGACTCATCTTTGCGTTTGTAATGCTGTGTCACGTTCTGCGTCACGTGATTTTTACCCAGGCCTGAGTTCAGGTGTGAGGTGGCGGTCGGTATGAGTGTGTGTCTGTACCTGTTGCTCTTGACTGGGGGGACATCTGAAGCAGGAACCAGGGGGGAGTAGCTGAAACTCGATTTAGACGGACGTTACGTCCTTTCCTCTGAAGCGTCACGTGAATTCGTCAGCTGTATGTGCGGAGTAAGCAACGGCTTTCAGCTGCACGGCTTCCGGGAAGGCTGCTCTTGTGTATCCTCGCTCATAGCTCCTCAGAGTACCTAAAAAACGTAATACTTTTTTTTTGAAAAGCAACAAAACATTGAGATAAGGAAAAGTGTTTTGAGGGAAAGACAACACAAGGGTTAAGAAAGCTGTGGCACATCCGATCATCAGTTTGTTCAATGCATCTAGCCAGTTTTTGTATTAGACTGTAGTCTCCAGGCGACAGCGTTATGTAGATTTGTGTGTCGTCAGCATTGCTATGATAATTTATATAATTATTTTTCATAATCTGAGCCAATGGAAGCATATAGATATTAAATAGAAGTGGCCCTAGGACAGAGCCTTGGGGAACTCCACACGCCATATCTTTGTGCTCAGAAGCATAATTACCTATGGACACAAAGTAGTTCCTATTCTTTAAGTAGGATTATAACCACTTGAGTATCCGGAGAGGCCAACCCAGTTTTCCAATCGATCCAATAGTATGTTGTGGTCAACTGTATTGAATGCAGCACTGAGATCGAGTAATACTATAAAATACTGTTGTTTTGGTCAAAAGCCCAATTGGAAGTCATCAAATGTGTTGTTTAGGGAAGAAAAAGAAAAAAAATGAACTCATTTTTAACCAATGACACCCAGATGACATTGATTACAGAAGAGATATTTATTCTGTAAATAAATAACTCTCTTGGATTCCAATAAGAGGACCCAGTATTATGTGGGATTGTAACGTGTCAACACTTGAAATGTGCAGATACATTTAGTGAAACCGTTATCTGACACATGCTGTAAACACTCAGAAAGAGCACCAACATAATTCATAAACAAATCAATCCCTAAGCAGAGCAGCAACTCCTTTGGGGGATTTTATCACTTCATGGTCATCAGTTCAGGGCTTCTTTTTCTTAAATGGGATGAGATTCCAGACGAGAATTTAGATGAAAACAGATAAGAACCAAGACAAGGATGCTTAAAGTTATCAGAAGATGTTCTGCTGGCAGAATGAAACCAGGGACCGTTTGATGGACTAAACAGCTTCCTGATTGTCATGATGTTAATCAAAGTGGGACAGAGTAAATGGCTTCAGCTGTTTCCCTTAAATATCTGAGTCTCTTATGATGTACCCAGAAGGCCACATTAGCCTACTGCTATATATCACTTTGGATACACAAAGCCAGGATCAGATCTGAGCGGTACAAGGCTAAAAATTAAGCAAAACCTGAGATCTGTCAGGTTCGGGTGACTTCATTTTCAATTCTGCAGTTAGAGTATGAAATTGTTTTAGAATATGTCTTTGCTCTGTTCTTTGTAGGTCCATTTTATTAGGTTAACTATCAATTTCCTTCTTTCTGACCATAGTTTAGACACTTATAAAGATCTGACGCCCAGTTAGTATTGGGGGCTCGTCCGGATGTGGCGGAAGAAGTATTCAGAAAGTATTAAGTTAAAGTACTACTAAACTATAGCTGTTTCCGTAAATCTCAGTCGAGGTCAGTCTCTTACAAAGTACCCATTATCATTCAGCTTGGTACTTGGAATAAATCTAGAAAGAAAGAAAGAAAGGAATCGAATAAGTGAGCCTGATAATTTGAGCACTATGTGTAGGGAAAGTTTTCATTTTGGGAACTTCTGCAATGTGATTTCAAGCGTTTTATGCTGTGATCAGATTTGTGATTGTGATCAGAGGGCGGCGCCCTCTAGTGGCCGTAGTAGTTATAACGGGAGCAAAGCAGGAAGTAAGGTAACGCACTATGAGTGCCAAATTTCCTCAGAAGGAGGTTTGGGGGGGGGAGGGGGGATCAAAACAAACAGGACTTTCCCCCAGGATGCCGGAGTTCATGTCCTGTTTAGAAATAGAAGGAAATTGCAGGTTTTTTTTTACCTTTACAGAACAAATGCGTAACCATAAGCGAAGTAACGTCTCACTAACTAACTCTCTGAGGACAAAAGACGCACCAGCACGAGTTTGTTGTGAACATTTTGATATGAAACACATGGGGATAAGTTATATGCCAAAATCCTTAAAAGGAGAAAATTAAAGAAGGTATCTAAAAATGCCTTCAGTTCTCAGAGAGTTACAAACCATGATCTTTTCCTATACATAGTAGTTTTTGTGCCTAGACATAACCAAACCGCGACCGTTTCACATTAACGTGGTTGAAACGGTGACCGTTACTCTGGTTTAGATATGAGGATTAAAAAACGCTCCTGTGTGTATTGATAGGGTGTCAAATATTCCTACAGGTCGAACTGAATTCAAGGCTAAAAAAAAGTTCCTTCAAATATCAAATGCTGAGAAAAAAATAGTAGTGGGAAGTCCTTCTTAGGTCAATCTACCGCAATTAACTCTTCAGATCCATTTTTGGTGCGAGAGAGAGAAATAATCCACCTTTTAACCCTTGTGTTGTCTTCCCGTTGACCTGCAACTTTGTGGTTTTCTGGATTGAAATTTCAACATTTTGTTCTTCCTTTACACTTTTCTCAATGTTTTAGTCAATTTTATTCCAATTTTGTCACTTTTTTGACTTTTTAATTATGTTTTAGTCAATTTTTTAACAATTTCTTTGTCACTTTTTCCAGTGTTTTTGATGTTTTTGTCACTTTCTCCAATTTTTTTGGTCACTTTTTCAGCGTTTTTTGTTGGTTTTTTTCCTGCTTTTTTGTAGTTTTCTTCAACATTTGTCACTTTTTTTTTTACAATGTTTTCTGATATATAAAGATATCAGAAATTTTTGTTAACTGGTCAAATTTGACCCGAGGGCAACACAAGGGTTAAACCGTTTGCAGTTTGCATGCATCCAGGGAGCCACGCCGAGGGGATTAAGCGCCTGGACCAATGGATCCAAATCTTTTAACAAGTTAATCTGAGTCAGGATACACTCCGGCCCCTTTGGGCCTCCTTCCTCTTGATACTTCTGCATTTTTTTTTGACATTTGTTTAGAGTCTTCAGACGCTAATTCACACGGGAACATAGGGAAACAGGAAAGGTTAATATCTCTGTGTGAAGATTAGATCCTTGGACCCCCAATGTGCCACATGAAGGCTCTAACTAGACCTATTGTTAACCTACAAAGTCACACAATCAACCCAACATACCAAGAGGGCACACAAAGTTGAGCAAAGGGCAGGAAACGGTAGTATTTGACTTTTTAAAGTTTCAAAGTAAACAGACTACACATCGCAGAACAATACTTTACTGGTCACACACTCAAACGTTATTGACTTTACTTACTCACTCCGAGCAATTTCCTCTCTATGCCAAATACAGAAAACATAAATCCGGACTTGTTTAACAGGACACGCCCCAGTTGTTGAAAATCCATCAGTCTGGCATCACAGTTGAAACCTCATCCACACATTTATTGGGGGTTGTTGTCAGATGAATGGGATGGATAATAGAGGGTTGCCTCGGAGCTGTTCAGACCACCCTGAGTCTCACATGTTAGCCTGAATCTGACATGGGTCGGCTTTCATAATTCACACCAGAACCACTTCTCGCAGCTTGCAACACTCAACATTGACTTGATTTATGAGACAGAACTCATATTTCAGAGAAAGGGTCATCAACGTTTTTTTCCAGCCAAGGATCCCGTATCAGAGGGGATTGAAGCAAGGACGCCCTACTACATATTATATAAAACTAAATTGCAGCTTAAACTGGCCCTACAATACAAGCCTGAAGCTTTTAGTGCATAGATAACTAAGCTATTAAAATAACTGTTGGCATGATTTTAAAAGTCATGTTTTAGTGTAAACATACATGAATCCTTTGGATGAACTGGAGCTTAGGGACTTCCTTACCTATACATCAGTAAGCCTTTCATAAATGTTTTTTCCTCTTCTTCACAAATAGGCTGGTTTATACTTGGAAATAATGATTCATGTTAAGAAATTTTAATTTTTGAAACAAAACTTTTGAAAGTTGCAAAGAATCTCCCTTCATTCATTTAGCCTGATGAAGGTCTAGTACCGAAAACGTTGTGTGACATTTGGCAGGAAAATGAGGACCAAAAATGCAGGTGAAGGCAGGATAAATTTATTGTAAAACAAAAAAAACACAATTCACAAGGGAACAATAAGTCCAAATACAAAATCCACAGGTGTCCAGGGGGAAAAAGGGCAAGGAATAGACAGGACACACAAACAAGGAAAAACTTACAGGGACTACAGGAACGGGAACAACAGCAGGACGAGGTGCCGACAGGCAGGGGAACCACAACGATCAGACAGAAGCAGAGACATTAAATACACGAGGTAACGAGGTAACGAGAGGCAGGTGACAAGAGGGCAGGGAAGCAGGTGGAAGACATCAGGTAATCACAAGAGTGGGAAGACACAGGAAGTAAAATTAAAAGCAGGAGGAGACAAAGAAAACAACTTCAAAATAAAGCAGGAAACAGAACATACAGACACTCAACCAGGGAGGAACAAGACACAAACACAAGATCAGGGAGGAAAAGACAAAAATAACAGAAAACAGGGTACAGAGACCAGCTAAAAACTGAAACCATAACATGTTGCCTACTAATACATGTATTTTTTACAAGTAAGACAGTGTGCGAAAGTATTTTTCTCTACTGAAAAAACTTAAAGCGTAACTCCAACCTAGCAACCTAGGGTCTTTTTTTGAATGTACCCGAGTCAAACTTTCCTTTAAAAGCATAATTAAGACGGAAACGCCACTTTTAAGATTGACGGTATTCTTGTTTTTGGGTCCAATGGCCTTTTGAATGGGAGAGCTAGGGGCGCTACTATGATAGCATCAAAATCACTATTTAAAACACTAAAAGGCTCGACACAACATGAGAATTTGTTCCAAGCATCACCAGGGTCTCTACACATAAACTCAGCATCACCGGGGTCTCTACACATGAACTCAGCATCACCGGGGTCTCTACACATGAACTCAGCATCACCAGGGTCTCTACACATGAACTCAGCATCACCAGGGTCTCTACACATGAACTCAGCATCACCGGGGTCTCTACACATGAACTCAGCATCACCAGGGTCTCTACACATGGACTCTGCATCACCAGGGTCTCTACACATGAACTCAACATCACCAGGGTCTCTACACATGAACTCAGCATCACCAGGGTCTCTACACATGAACTCAGCATCACCAGGGTCTCTACACATGAACTCAGCATCACCAGGGTCTCTACACATGGACTCAGCATCACCAGGGTCTCTACACATGAACTCAACATCACCAGGGTCTCTACACATGAACTCCGCATCACCAGGGTCTCTACACATGAACTCAGCATCACCAGGGTCTCTACACATGAACTCTACATCACCAGGGTCTCTACACATGAACTCAGCATCACCAGGGTCTCTACACATGAACTCAGCATCACCAGGGTCTCTACACATGAACTCAGCATCACCAGGGTCTCTACACATGAACTCTACATCACCAGGGTCTCTACACATGAACTCAGCATCACCAGGGTCTCTACACATGGACTCAAGTGAACCAACTTGGTTAAGTAGTGACGCGTGCGCAACTCAAATCTGCACACGACTCACATCGGAGCGTGACAGCGTTAACATACAGGAATTTAAAGCTAGAGAGCAGAGTTCACTTCCCGGGGAAAACTAAAGCCTTTCACCCAGAAAATGGGTGTTCCTTAAGAGTGTTTGAATCCAAACCATGATCTTTTTCCTAATCTTAACTAGTCAGGTGCCTAATCTTAGCTTTCATTGAGGCCAAATGGTCAAAATTTAGTGGATTAAATTTGACCGTAATCTCCGCCAAAACGAGCAGCAGCCCACGGTGCTCTGTACCCGGCTGAAAGTCACCCATTTTCGGCTTAACACATCTCCTAACTGCTGTGACGGAGGTCCGTAGCCCGGGTTGCGAAGCTCTGTAGCGGCTTAAACAACAAAGCATGTGTCACTCGGCGGCATGGCGCTCGTAGCCAGCCGGCATTAAATCTCCTTATTTCGTAGGTCATAAGTTTTGGTGTGCATGCATTTTCGTACAATATTATACAGACCCGATCATGAGAATGCGTCACCCTGTCATCAAACCTTTATTTATTCAGGGAAGGTTCACTGAATGGCCGCCTCTCTTTTGCAGGATCGCCCTGATCACATTCACACAGCTCCACATTCATACCTGGAAGCTGCCTGTACAGCCACAGTCTGATCTACCGGCCACTGAGCAGCTCCACTGGAGTGGTTTTGCTCAAAGGCACCTCAGTGGTGTTAATGAACTTTCCCCAGTGGATTGAACCCAGAAGCTCTCTACTCTAACCTTTAGGCCACCACTGCCTGCATCTACATCTCACCTAATAAGCATATTTTCCAAAATGTCAGATGAATCCTTTAATTTCATACATCATTTGCACTTAAACTGAGCAAATGGGAGATGTACTCACTGCTAGCAGGTCAAGGGAGGGTAACAGAGTTCACGAACAGCCCACTACTTCCGATAAACCGTAATTTGGGAATAGACAGGATACCTATTTTTAGTCTTTTTAGCCCCATGCTTGATCTGCGCTGTCATCTTTTAAATTTACTCCGACTCAGAGACACTGAGCAGAAAAGGCTCAACAGTCTGGCACCGCTCCTCGGCATGACGCCTCCAGGATTTCATTCATCACCACGGGCTATGTGTGTGTGTGTGTGTGTGTGTGGGGTGGCCAGCACCTATAAATGATACAAAGAAAACCCTGCTTTTCCATCCTCGCGCTTCTTGCAAGATCCCTGTTTATACGTACACAAAACAAGTCTTCTTCTCAAACCATAAGAGTAAAGAAAGATCACCTCAGTCACAACCACGCTGTAAACTGTTATTTCTTATCTGCAAATTTATATCATATACATAATCTCTCCTGTATCTGTCTGTTTATTTTGGCACCATGCTGCTTCTGGGATTGCTGCTAAAAACGCCACTTTTGTTCACAAGGAGATGCGCTACTGTGAAATGTTTGTCTTCGACGCGCCCCCTTGGGAGAAGATGTGTTTATAGTGGGTATTTTGGAGTCTTAAACACACTTGACCGAGAAAAGCCCTACATGTGCACACAGCTTCCTCGCTTGGTCCAGTTTCCCATGTAGACTAGAGCAGAGTGCAATCTGTCCTGCAGTCAGGGACGAGTCTTTGGGTGCAGGTGCCCTCCTGACTCCCAGGAGATGTACTGCGGAAATTAATTTCTTTGGAAAAACTCTTTCAGAAATAATCAAAACATTTCATGACGCCGAACTTCCGATACATTCTGTGTCTGAGGGTAAACAAGCATATAACTTTTAGCTAGTAGGAAGTGGATTGCGCAACAATATTTAACCCTCATGTTGTCTTCATGTTGTCCTCGTGTTGTCCTCATGTTGTCCTCGTGTTGTCTTCATGTTGTCCTCATGTTGTCCTCATGTTGTCCTCATGTTGTCCTCATGTTGCCCTCATGTTGTCTTCATGTTGTCCTCATGTTGTCTTCATGTTGTCCTCGTGTTGTCCTCATGTTGTCCTCGTGTTGTCCTCATGTTGTCCTCATGTTGTCCTCATGTTGTCCTCGTGTTGTCCTCATGTTGTCCTCATGTTGTCCTCATGTTGCCCTCATGTTGTCCTCATGTTGTCTTCATGTTGTCCTCATGTTGTCCTCATGTTGTCCTCATGTTGTCCTCATGTTGTCTTCATGTTGTCTTCATGTTGTCCTCATGTTGTCCTCATGTTGACCTCATGTTTTTCTATATCAATGTTCTTTTTAATCCCCCAAAATAACATGATTGATTCCACACAACGCTCTTTGCCAAGTACAAATCTCTACTTTCATTAATTTTGGGGCGTCTTATTCAATTTTATAGCATTTGAAACCAAATTGAAGTGTTTTTGAAATAGTATTGAGAGTAAAAGTTGACATATTCCAGTCTGTGATTATCATCAACATCCATTCCTTTAATTTTAGTCTCAATAATTCCTAATTTCTGCTTTTCTAACTCAAACATTAGGTATAATTTCCTATAAATGAGGTTTATTGACCATAAAATCCCAAAATAACTGTGAAACTAAAATTAGTTGTAACATGGCTGATGAAATTAAATATTAGGTTAATAAAACAAGTTAAACTCTTTGCTCACATGTTATTTAAAATATGGTATTTTCTATCCGTCACTTTCTATCCACGTAGAGTGGAGGTTCTGACATATAATAACAAATCTTGGAAAAAAAACTTCATTTTAGTGGTTTTGTTGACATCTGAAATCACTTGATTGCAGAGCTGCATTACCAATATAGTGAAGTGCAAAGGGGTCCGTGGTGCACGACAGCCGAAACGTCAACTGTGGAAGCGTTCATGTTCAATGTCAATAGGTTATGTGTACTTCATATTCGTCCATGTGTCAGGGATGTGTCAGTTAAACCCTGTTTTTAGGGTGATTGAACTTTCGTATGTGTAAGACCAGTTGTTGTGGGCTCTAGATCAGAAAACATGGGTTCAACAAGCCATTCAGATTTGGCTCCCATTCCTAATAATAATAATAATAATAATAATAATAATAATAACAATACATTTTATTTTAAGCGCCTTTCATGACACCCAAAGTCACTTCAGTTAAAATTAAGTCAGTATAAAAGTAAATAAAACTAAAAGTCAGTCAGCCATTTTGAAGAGAGATCTAATTGAGTCACAGTGTCTGATGTGGTCTGGCAATGAATTCCACAGCATGGGGGTGGTGTAGCTGAAAGCCTTCTCTCCCAGGGTGCAGGGTCACACTAGGGACAGGCAGTAGGCCTTCCAGGTAGTCATCGAGGTAGGTGGGTGTATAATTGTGTAGGGTCTTGTATGCCAGGAGCAGGACTTTGAAAAGTATTCTGTAGGCAACTGGAAGCCAGTGCAGTTGCATAAGCAATGGTGTCACATAGCTAGTGGATGTTATAATCCTCTGGGTGAGTTGGAGCCGGTGGAGTAGGTTATTATGGATCCCAGACAACATAGAATTACAGTAGTCAAGGCAGGATGTCACACATGCATTGTCAAGGACTTCTGTCCTCTGCTGGGTGAAGACGTGCGATGTTCCTTAGATGGAAAAAGGCTCTTTGAGACATACTGTTGATGAGTGGATTGTCCAGTAGGACATCAGGGTTCTTGGCCTGGTTGGAGCAAGGGATGGTGCTGCCATCTACAGAAAGGGTATCACATGCTCAATAAAATATGCCGCCCATTTGAGTATCTCCACCCACTGCTTTGGAGCTACCTTTACAAAGGTACGCCATAGTTTTTCTCACAAGCCAATCAGAGCCGACTGAGCTTTTTTGAAAAGGCGGCTTCACCCTCCTGTTGTCCTCGGGTCAGATTTGATCCGTTTTCATAGATTAGAATAGAATAGAAAGCCTCTATTGTCATTACACACAAGTGCAATACCTGTGCAACGAGATTTAAGAAACCCCTTTTACAGTGTCAACATGAAATATAAAAATATAAAATATAAAAATATAAAATGTAAGTAGTACAGAAAAAGAGAGGGGGGAATGCGGTGCACAGTCCTGAGAGCATCAATATACATTTATAAAATAGTAAGAAAGATAAAGGGTTTGTATGCATATTATGCAAAAATATAGTTATTGGTGTATCAAAAGTCCTAAGTATTAAATATTGCACAGTAATGAAATTAAATGGTTAAATATTAATAATAAATAAAGAAATAGTTTCTAGATCCAAAACTGAAATGTAAAAAGCGCAAGAAAAAGTGACAAAAATGTCAGAAAAAGCAACTAAAGTGTAGAAAAAGTCAACCAAAATTGAATTTCTTTTTTTTTTATTTAAACAAAATTTGACCCAGAATGACAAAAGTTGCATGGTTTGCCATGGAGACGGTGGTGGTGGTGGTGGGGGTGGGGGGGTATGGCGATATTGCAAGAAAAATAGTGTTTTTTTTTTTTTTTACATTAAAGCACGTAGACATCGTTGTAGAACCCAAAAATACAAGTATAAACCTGAAAATGAGCATGATAAATCCTTTAATTAATTTAATAAAATGCAGGCAACCGGCAGTAATAACATGAAGATGATGATAGATGCTCCTGGAATGGGAGTCAGAGCTGTAGTCAAGTCCAAGACAAGTCCAAGACCAGGACAAGTCGAGGCCAAGTCAAGACCGAATCCAAAGAGGTTTGAGTCCAAGATAAGTCCAAGACCTGGACTATTTGAGACCAAGTTAAGACCGAGTCCAAAGACGTTCGAGTCCAAGACCGGGACTTGTCGAGACCAAGTCAAGTCCGAGTCCAAAGACCAGCAAGTCCGAGACAAGTCTGAGACCAAAGAAAAATGGTCTTGAGTTTGGACTCGAGCCCAAGACCGGACTTGAGTACTACAGCCCTGAGGACAGTCCCATCTCACCTGGGTCCCGACTTAGGCTAGAACAACAATGGTCCTCTCTAGTTGAGCTCAGTGGGTCTATGAGGTAAAACCACCGTCTGAAGAGGTGGAGGCTGATTGACTGCAGCCCATAAAGATCCAAAATCCCTGATCCCTGCAGCAACATGATGGGGAGACACATTAGTCTCCAACGTTAATGTCCCTTGTTCCACAGCGAGCATCAAGGGTTGTGCGGCTGTCTCGTAACTCTGAGTCACTACGTGGCCCTCGCTCTTCTGGTCTGTCAGCTGGACATGTCCCATTAATGTCAGCTCCAATTCAAGCACCAGATGCCTTTTCTGGATTCAGGACTGGAAATATTCAAGTCCTCGGCTGCCCCTTTGCAAAGCTGGGTTCCACTTAAAGTGCTAAAGTTGTCATTAAATGTTAATGGTTGTTTTTTTCTGTTGAAGTGTGTTTGCGGCGCTTCTGCTGATTTACATACGATATTTAATAGAAGATCTATTATAACAAAAGGGCAGATTTCTTTAACCCTCATGTTGTCCTCGGGGGTCAAATTGACCCGTTTTCCTATATCATTGTTCTTTTTATTACCCAAAATAACATGATTGATTCCACACAACGCTCTTTGGCAAGTACAAATCTCTACTTTCATTAGTTTTGGGGCGTCTTATTCAATTTTATAGCATTTGAAACCAAATTGAAGTGTTTTGAAATAGTATTGAGAGTAAAAGTTGACATATTCCAGTCTGTGATTATCATCAACATCCATTCGTTTCTAATTTCTGCTTTTCTAACTCAAACATTAGGTATAATTTCCTATAAATTAGGTTTATTGACCATAAATTCCAAAAATAACTGTAAAACTAAAGTTAATAAGTTAGTGTTACGTAGTGTTAAACGTCCAAAAAGCGTCAAAAGTGTTGAAAAATGGGACAAAAAATTTAAGAAAAAGCCTCAACAAAGGGTTGATTTTCATTCAACGGGAAGACAACACAACTCGGATCTGATAGTTCATACAGTCTGTAGGGATCAGACCTTTAGCACTGTGCGCTCACATTTTATAAATGATGCTTATTGGACTCGTGGATGCTGTAATTAAAGGTCAAAATGCTCTGCAAAGCCAGAACTGCTGTAGTGCTGGTTCAGGGGTAGGTAGGGGACAGTACTACCGGCAAGCCCTTAGACTGTAGAAATAATGGACAAAGCTTTTGGTCTGAGAAGCGGAGCCGACGCTGAAGCTCCTTAAAGCTGCGTTCTCTGTGACGTCCAGCAGGGGGCGACGCCACCGGCTCCCAACAGAAGTCTGTTTCTATAGAAGTCTATGAGGAAATGAGCCGACTTCTCACTTGATTTATCACCTCAGTTAATATTCTCATAATGAGTTGATGGTCTCAATCTCTAGTTTCAAGTCTTCTTCAACACATCATGATGTTCATTTAGTAAATTATGGTCCCGTTAATTTTAAATCAGACGATAAAGCCGGAGATGCTTTAGGACCTGTTGGTCAGGACAGAGGCTTAGCGATGCTAACCATGCTAACATTGGACATTAAAATAGACCTCAACTTGTTTTTGGGTGTTGTCCGTGTTCTCATCTTAATCTTTGACCCTCTTGCTTTGTGTTTTCACTTCAGCAAAGTTAACAAAGGAACATTTCGGCCGCTTAAAAATGTTGTGTTCAGTGTTCTGCCAACCAAGTTAGCTAGCTAGCGACCATTAGCGTTAGCTGGTAACTTAACGTTGCTGTAGATCCAGGATTTAGCCAAAGAATATTAACATAGACAACTTCTCAATCCCTCCCCCTTCTGCTAAAGCCCAAAACGGTCTCCTAAGCCCCTCCCCCTACGAGGGAGAATTAATGAATTAATGCGTGCACACAGTTAGCCGCCCCCCCACGTGGCTACCTGGCTAGACTACGGCGAAAGCTCTACATTCACTATTTTTACATGTCACGTCTATGGACAGGTCTCGTACTTAATTAGAAACACAGACTGTTACTCTGATCTCAATGAAGCGTTATAACTTGACAATAAAAAAATCATAAAAATGATGAACCACACCTGTGTGAGTGGGAGATGTTTTCACGTTCGAGTCCAAGACCGGGACTTGTCGAGACCAAGTCAAGTCCGAGTCCAAATCCCAGCGAGTCTGAGACAAGTCCAAGTCCAAAGACCAGCAAGTCCGAGACAAGTCTGAGACCAAAGAAAAATGGTCTTGAGTTTGGACTCGAGCCCAAGACCGGACTTGAGTACTACAGCCCTGAGGACAGTCCCATCTCACCTGGGTCCCGACTTAGGCTAGAGCAACAATGGTCCTCTCTAGTTGAGCTCAGTGGGTCTATGAGGTAAAACCACCGTCTGAAGAGGTGGAGGCTGATTGACTGCAGCCTATAAAGATCCAAAATCCCTGATCCCTGCAGCAACATGATGGGGGGACACATTAGTCTCCAACGTTAATGTCCCTTGTTCCACAGCGAGCATCAAGGGTTGTGCAGCTGTCTCGTAACTCTGAGTCACTACGTGGCCCTCGCTCTTCTGGTCTGGTCTGACTTGTCCCATTAATGTCAGCTCCAATTCAAGCACCAGATGCCTTTTCTGGATTCAGGACTGGAAATATTCAAGTCCTCAGCTGCCCCTTTGCAAAGCTGGGTTCCACTTAAAGTGCTAAAGTTGTCGTTAAATGTTAATGGTTGTTTTTTTTCTGTTGTAGTGTGTTTGCGGCGCTGCTGCTGATTTACTGAGTACTACAGCCCTGAGGACAGTCCCATCTCACCTGGGTCCTGACTTAGGCTAGAGCAACAATGGTCCTCTCCAGTTGAGCTCAGTGGGTCTATGAGGTAAATGCCCCCAAAAATATAGAGAAATTCTTTAGAAGTTTGCTAAACATCTGGTCTGTTAGTCTTCACCCATCGCTTGACGTCTGTTATACGCTGGCCGTTGTTTTCTACAAAACAATCAGTGGAGGAAATGCTTTAGGAGACGTTGCGAGGCCCGAGGCCGACACAGACACACTGGAGCCGGTCCAGGTTCTACAGCGTAGGCGACACCCGTCTGGTCAAAGCCATCTCTGTGTTGTTTACAGACCATGTGTCTAACAGCAAGCTTTCAGCGCTGCGAGCCAGTATCGATCTGTGCGGATGCTGTCTGAAGCCTGGGGAGCGCTCCCAGAGCCACTGCACTCATTATAAGCAATACGCTGAAGTTTTAGTTAAGCACCGGGGCCATAAGGAAGATCATCGGCTCGTCTGTTTCTGATGAATAGACTGCAAAATGATATCAGTGATACTCTCAGCTAAAACACTTTAATTTAATTATTAATGCTGTGGTGTGATTATTTTCTTTTACTATGATTAAAGGTCCCATGACATGATGCTCTTGGCAAGTCCAGACCGAACTTCCTGACCTCAAATGTTGTGGGCGGGGCTAAGTTTGGTCTGGCATCCATGCTAAAATGTTGGGTCACTGGCAAGAATATAATATCTTACATATCTTACAATATCTTAACATAATATCTTATCTCACATGTTATTAGTAATATGGTATTTTGTTACCGTTGGCTGCTGTCCATTTAGAGAGAGCTAGATTAATTAGAAAAGTAATTTATTAGCATTAACCAAATGAAAAAGTCAACATTTAGTGTTTTCTGGGAATGTATTGGTGCAACAAGTCTGGAAGTCTGGGACAAAAATCATTAAAATGTATCTTCAAACTGGAAATTAAATACTGAAAACGTGTTGTTTGGACGGGGAGCCAGGTTTATTTGTGTGGAAAAGTAAAGAACCGGTTCAATATTTGGCACTGACTCCGAGCCAGCACCAGAACTGCCTTGGTGGAAAAGACATAATTTTGGGGAAATCTGTAACTTAGTTTAATTACTGTGATAAGGAATCAGTCCGTACAAAGTCATTTAACCTTATTGAGATTTATATACAGAATTTTATCAGTATTATATATTATATTAGCCACTGAGCTAAAAATCTATTTTAACATTTGATTTGAGTTGATTTATGAGTTCACGTCCACAGAAATGCAAGTATTTATTTCCAGTCACTGTCTTGTAATGTTACTTCAAAGTCAACTCAAGTTCAACCCAAAACAACGTCTTATGAATGTGCTAAAAGGTGCTCGTGCTCTTCTGTTTGAAAGAAACAGCACTTAGTGTCGAACATGAAAGAAATATGATGCTTATAAATTCCCAGCTGCGTGCCTCGCTTCTCACTCACAGGCTTCATTTCTTTTACAGCACATTTGTTTTCACATAAACTTTTTTTTTAACTTGCATTATTTGAAGTCATCGATGCACAGTTACAGGAACTGGGGTTTGTTTTAATGGGAGCCAAACATGTGCTCCATGGGTGCAATTATTAAGAAGATCTATCGGGCCAAATGAAAGCCCAGGTGTTGGAAATTAAGTGGAGACTGGTTATCCATCCAGCTTGTTAAGACATACTTTTAAAAGAAATAAATGCTGGCAGCTTAAATTAGGGTTGCGTAGCGAACTTTTAGTCACCAACCAAATTGCCTCCATGGTATCGAGTATCGATGTGTGGAGAAAAAAACAAGCCTCGCGCTTTCAAACCGATTTGACATAGCTGCCAAACAGTGGAATTGCTCCCTTTCCATCACTATGTTTTGGTGTTTTAAGCCCTTAACGTCGCCTGGAAGGCACTAGGATTAGGTGCCTTGAAGTCTGCCTGGAAGTCGACATTGGGGGCATAAAACACCATCGAGCCTTCCTCTCGTGATGCTCTCTGGCCCAAAAAGCCTTTTTTCTCCCATATAGTTACATGGCAAAAGAGATGCCTGTAAATAAGACCTTAGTGGTCCCCTAATACTGTATCTGAAGTCTCTTTTATATAGACCTTAGTGGTCCCTAATACTGTATCTGAAGTCTCTTTATATAGACCTTAGTGGTCCCTAATACTGTATCTGAAGTCTCTTTATATAGACCTTAGTGGTCCCCTTATACTGTATCTGAAGTCTCTTTTATATAGACCTTAGTGGTCCCTAATACTGTATCTGAAGTCTCTTTATATAGACCTTAGTGGTCCCTAATACTGTATCTGAAGTCTCTTTTATATAGACCTTAGTGGTCCCTAATACTGTATCTGAAGTCTGTATAGACCTTAGTGGTCCCCTAATACTGTATCTGAAGTCTCTTTTATATAGACCTTAGTGGTCCCCTAATACTGTATCTGAAGTCTCTTTCCCAAAATTCAGCCTTGGTGCAGAACTACAGCCACTAGAGCCAGTCCCACAATGAGCTTTCCTTAGTATGTGCCATTTCTGAGTCTGTAGCTTTTGAGGAGGGGGCTTGACCAACTGCCACTTTTCTTGTTTGAGGCCATGATGTCTCTCTCATGGGGGGGGGAATTCTCTGAGCAGACAAAGCAGAGAAAGTTGAGGTAACCTTGCCCCTTATGACCTCATAAGGTGCAAGATCCCATCTAAGCTTTCATTTTCTCAAAGGCAGAGCAGGATACCCAGGGCTTGGTTTACACCTATCACCATTTCTAGCCCCTGGGGGGGCCATAGGCAGGCTGGGGCGACACATATTAATGTTAAAAAAAACTCATAAAGTGACATTTTGATGCCACAGGACCTTTAAGAAAGCGAATTCACGGCATCTGTACCTGTATCAAACTGGTCTAACGATACCCAGCCCTAGTAGTAATGGACATTACTTTTCTGCTGCTTTTCTGACGTGTAGGGGATGATGGTGTATTTTGTAATGATGTAATCTCCAGAACTGTGGAGTTCATGTCCGTCCATCACCGTGAGTTATTATTCTTTGATCGCAACACAGTCATACCCGCAGCAACACAACCTGCTCTCCACTCCTCGGCTCACACGAACCAGATCAATAAAAGTGTTTATGTGGGAGAAAGTCTGGCGTGTGCTGGACTCTTTAGTCATCATGCTGGACTCATTTGAGTAGGTGTGTTTGATTTGTTTTCTTTCAACACCAAATTCCACGCCTGAAACTATGCAGAAACCATCATCAAAACTTTATCAGGGAGTTGACATGATGTCTAGTTGAATAATGTTGTTTGATCTAACGTTATTTACATGTGATTCCAGCTTCCAGATGTTTTGTTGTGAGAGTTGTGAGTCATGCTGTCGAGGTTTCAGCACTCCTTCCCGCACTGCCCCCCCCAACCCCTCCCCTCCGAGCGAGTGGGCAGTTAGCCCTCCTAAGAAAATGACCTTTTCTCCAACACCTTGGCTAACCTTAAGTTAGGAAATCAAGATATAATCAGTGCTTCCTTAAACAAAAAGATGCTTCATTTTGAAATTTGGGGCGTGAGATGTGAAGTAAATTAAACATCATTGGTAGACACAAAATTAAAATGCTATTTTTTTATTTAACGACTAGTTTAGGCTCAATATTTCCAGCATGCGCTGTGTTTACCCTGTCTGCAATCCTTGCTTGACCTGCAGTCTCTCCTCTCAGAGCGGAAGGGCTGAACAGAGGCGAGATTGGGAGGATTGCCGGGAATAACACATTACATAAACTAATGGCTCTGTAATGGATGCTCTCTACGTCGCAATGAGTAACATAGCGGATGCCATAGATGGGACTTTGAACAGGACTGAGTATTTTGGGGTTGTTTATACCATTTTGTGGCTGTGAAATGCAAAAAAAATATGGATCACACCCATTCTCTGTTCTTATAACTGTTGCTCAGAGAAAGTTGTGCAAAGTTCAATTAACTTTAATGACCAACACCATTGTAATTTGGGCTTAAATGGATAGTTGGATGTGTGTTCAGTGTAATTGCATGAGCTGAGTGTTAGCTACTGTAGATAGCGGTCGGCACGCGCCCAGTTTGGGGGGCGGAAGCTACTCCGACACGAAAGCTAAGCAATGTCCTGCTGTGGACGGGCGCAGCTAAATGGATTTTAGACACTTAGTTTCACGGGAAGCCCTTTAGGGAAGATGATTGAAGCCGATTGCTGATCTTCCGCTGCCTCCATCGGTCAGATGGTGCTATTGTAGCGGGTGTGTACTCTCTTTCTCTTGCGTTGTGTTGTGTTACAGAAGAAACCGTCGCTCTTCGTTGGCTATCACAGCCGTTTATTCTGTTAAATAGCAGAACAGTGCTTCACAATCACATTCGTCACTATAAAGAGCTCCAGTTTGCATGAAGCAGGCTACAGCAGACTGGTGAAAGTGGGTAAAAATGTACCCTAAAGTCTGTGGAATGGCACCAATAGATGGCGCTCATGCTGCAGAAACGCCGATCTCATGGAAACTACTAACGTCACTGTGTCCACGTTCGGACACGTATTGGCTAACGTTCTATCAGAATATCTGTTAAAATTTGAATATAAATGATCTATTTACGTTTTAAGTTCATTTAATGGTGTAAAACTATCGTGTGAATTGTTACCTTTCTAACGGTATATAATTTTAACTCGTTACGTTAGCTTTTACTTTACAAGAGCCGGCTAAAATACGCTATTGCTGATAAATCAGCTGTGCTACCCTCGGCCATAACCGGACACCGCTTTAGACGGTTAGTTAAAGAAAGTCCCATCAATGCCGTCAAAACTACTGGATCTTACTTCTGTCCTTCCCAATAAAAAAGCATGCTTTAACAACTCTGAATTATGCAATAAGAGCTCCTTAATGTCCAGTTCAGTAAAAATAGAGGAGGGAAATTCATCGCCTAAGCGTTCTTACGTCTTTCCCTCGTTTCATATTCTAATTAGACATCTAAATGTCCATGTACATATAGGATAATTCATACGTAGATTGTTAGATGGGTATACATCAATTCGGTTAACATTTGGGTGATGATCGGAAATGTAAATTACTGCGGAAAGACCAGAAAGCGCGTCAGGCTGAAAGTGTCCGGATATGGCCGATAGCAGCGAGTGGCGTCCCAACGTGGACACGGTGACAAGTTACCTTTTAATGGCAAGTGGAATTAATAACTCTGCTACACTATTTTGTGAGTTTTGTGTTTTAAGAGGGTTAGGAATGAACTAGTCTCGACCAACGAAAGTACATTTCCAGGATAAAGCCCGATGTCCGCTGTCTCTCTGTGTTGCTGTTCTCAAAATCCCCTCGCTACAGGAAACAACACCCTTCGAGCTAGCAAGCTACATGCTAAAAGTGGCTAGTTTTGAGGAAACATTGGATCGTCCAATTTGCATGGATTGCTGTGGGAAAAGTCCACATGGCGATCCATCCATCCATCCATCTTCATCCGCTTATCAAGGTACTTAAACTCCTTCACTTGGGGTAAGGACTCACTCCACATGGCGATACACTGGTAAAAGCAAATGAGGTGTAACCATGTATCAGCTGATGTAAATAGCTCACGTTACTGTATTGTGCCAACAGATAACTTCATTTAGTATTGGATGTGGAGTTTTCTTTTGAGGGGTGCAAATGTTCCACCAGGACAACTTCCTTCCTGAGATTATTTAGCAGAGCCGCCGTCGCTGCGCCCGGAGCTCAGCGCCGCCCAAGGCCATTGTGATTGGTCCAAAGAAATGCAAACAAGCCACCTTCATGGCTGGTCTCATTTCTTGTCATTATCCTGTCATTCCTGATCCATATCTCGCCCAAACCATTACTTTGCGATGACAAGATACCCTCCATGAAAGGCATAACAGGAAATATGTGACGCCAACATCCAGTAATTGGCTTTTCCACATTCCTCCAGCCTACAGGAATTTGGTTTCATGAATAGCGGAGCCCTTTGTCCTTCACTTTTCACATTTCCTTATGTATTGGAGTAGCAGAGGAGGCTTTCTACCGTGAGGCTCCACAGCTGTGTAGATTAACACGGAGTCCGAAGCCTGACCACAAAAGGAAAAATGCAGCGGTTACTCACACAGTCGCACAGTAAATTCAAGAGAGCGAGAGAGAGATTATCACAGCAGAATGAAGTCATGCAGGCCTCTGTAATGAACACTGCAGCGTGTACAACTACTTTCAATCACCTTTAGCATATGTGTAAGCTAGCTATACTTTGACCTTTTTCATTACTTACATGCTATCATCATTACAGGAAACATGAGATATTTATATATTCTGTTAATAAACTGCATATATCTATATCCATATTATTCTTACTACTAGTATAATGTCACTGCTACTACATTGTACATATCTGTACATGTTGTTCATACATTGTTACATAGCCATGGTTATTCTGCTGGGCTCTAGTGGCTGTAGTTCAGCACCAAGGCTGAATTTTGGGAAAGAGACTCCAGATACAGTATTAGGGACCACTAAGGTCTATATAAAAGAGACTTCAGATACAGTATCAGGGGACCACTAAGGTCTATATAAAAGAGACTTCAGATACAGTATTAGGGGACCACTAAGGTCTATATAAAGAGACTTCAGATACAGTATTAGGGACCACTAAGGTCTATATAAAAGAGACTTCAGATACAGTATTAGGGACCACTAAGGTCTATATAAAGAGACTTCAGATACAGTATTAGGGACCACTAAGGTCTATATAAAGAGACTTCAGATACAGTATTAGGGACCACTAAGGTCTATATAAAGAGACTTCAGATACAGTATTAGGGACCACTAAGGTCTATATAAAAGAGACTTCAGATACAGTATTAGGGACCACTAAGGTCTATATAAAAGAGACTTCAGATACAGTATTAGGGACCACTAAGGTCTATATAAAGAGACTTCAGATACAGTATTAGGGACCACTAAGGTCTATATAAAAGAGACTTCAGATACAGTATTAGGGGACCACTAAGGTCTATATAAAAGAGACTTCAGATACAGTATTAGGGACCACTAAGGTCTAAATAAAAGAGACTTCAGATACAGTATTAGGGACCACTAAGGTCTATATAAAAGAGACTTCAGATACAGTATTAGGGGACCACTAAGGTCTATATAAAAGAGACTTCAGATACAGTATTAGGGGACCTCTAAGGTCTATATAAAAGCATCCAAAGACCACCATGTCATGGGACCTTTAAAGTTAATAATGAGTTGTTGTTGTTGAACTGAAGGTAGTAAGCTAGTTAGCTGGACATGCTAATGTTTACAGCTCATATTAGAGATATCTAAAATCATACACTGCTTTAAATGTTGCCGCTGTTCTATTTTAACCCCATTTTTTCCCTTAACAAAACTCTGCCGTGACATACATCTAACCTCGCTGATCCGTGGCTTGAGACTGTGGAGCGTGTGTGTCCCTCACGGTGGGAACACAAAGAGGTGTTGAGTGAAAACCTAGCCCCTCCCCTGTTTATCTCTGCACAGAAGAAGTCCTGTTATCAACTCTGAGTTATTGTACTGCACAATGAAACACAGTGAGCCGGAAACACAGCGGTGGTTGTAAGATGAAGACTTTTGCCGCACTGAATGTAAGAAATAAAATACCTAATTTGAGAAGTTAAATGCTAGAAACAAGTTAATTTATCAGCCAGTGCAGTAAGATAAGATTTCTTGCAATAAGAAAAAGGATCTAGGCATTTAAAAGGTGATAAATCTCTTGAAATCAGTGCTAAAACACTCATCAAACACTGTATTAAGTCAAATAAACTCCAAACTAAGTTGTCAATTCTTTCAGTGTTTTGTCCTGTCTTCATTTTAGTGAAAAGCTCTCAAACCAAGATGATTTCTCTTAATTCAAGACTGTTCATTATTAGCTTTGTCCAGCTTAAAATGAGATAAAGCATAAATATAATAAAGCACAGATAATTGTCAACAATTTATTCATATTTGGTTTTGAAACAGGGTCTTCTAACACTTGCTTTTCAAAATAGTACATTCAGAATTACGAAGGCATTGTGTTACGGCCCAAAGTAGTCTAGGGCTGGAGGACGCAAACAGTTTGAAATAATAAACTCGGGACAGAAAACAAACAGTAAATAAGGCAATTTTATCGTGCCCGCACAAGAAGATGCAACTTAAAAACAATCTTCAAAAGGAAGACGACAACAGGCACAGGTATCATAAGGTTTGGTCCAGAGCTGGTCTCAGAGCAGGTCTCAGAGCTGGTCTCAGAGCAGGTCTCAGAGCTGATCTCAGAGCTGGTCTCAGAGCAGGTCTCAGAGCTGGTCTCAGAGCAGGTCTCAGAGCAGGTCTCAGAGCAGGTCTCAGAGCAGGTCTCAGAGCTGATCTCAGAGCTGGTCTCAGAGCAGGTCTCAGAGCTGGTCTCAGAGCAGGTCTCAGAGCAGGTCTCAGAGCTGGTCTCAGAGCAGGTCTCAGAGCAGGTCTCAGAGCTGGTCTCAGAGCTGATCTCAGAGCTGGTCTCAGAGCTGGTCTCAGAGCAGGTCTCAGAGCAGGTCTCAGAGCTGTTCTCAGAGCTGGTCTCAGAGCAGGTCTCAGAGCTGATCTCAGAGCTGGTCTCAGAGCTGGTCTCAGAGCTGGTCTCAGAGCAGGTCTCAGAGCTGGTCTCAGAGCTGGTCTCAGAGCTGGACTCAGAGCTGGTCTCAGAGCAGGTCTCAGAGCTGGTCTCAGAGCTGGTCTCAGAGCAGGTCTCAGAGCTGGTCTCAGAGCTGGTCTCAGAGCAGGTCTCAGAGCTGGACTCAGAGCTGGTCTCAGAGCAGGTCTCAGAGCTGGTCTCAGAGCAGGTCTCAGAGCTGGTCTCAGAGCAGGTCTCAGAGCTGGTCTCAGAGCTGGTCTCAGAGCTGATCTCAGAGCTGGTCTCAGAGCTGGTCTCAGAGCAGGTCTCAGAGCAGGTCTCAGAGCTGTTCTCAGAGCTGGTCTCAGAGCAGGTCTCAGAGCTGGTCTCAGAGCTGGTCTCAGAGCAGCTCCTAGCACCTCTCTCTATGCTGGCTTCCACAAAAGCCTCTCTTCTGCACACAGCCATGCTGCCCTCTCTTCCGCTGTGGTGCACTGATCAGCTGATCGGCCTCAGCTGCTGGCCTCACATCAGCAGCACACACCTGCAGAGAATCACACAACACGGCACGTGACAATTGCAAGAAAACAGAAAACATTGGACATAACCTTGAGGTAATTATGGCTATAATGCAAGTTACGTGTTACATTAGCTTCCCATGGCTTCATACAATGAGGTTACACCACTAGCACACATGCTTCAAAATGCACTCAAGACTCTTTTTTTTTATTGTTGTTGTTATGTCTGCATGAAAAGACCACATGAGGGTGCATTGGCTTACATTTTCATCTGCCAATCCTGAACAAGCATGATTTATCTTGTCATCACAAATTGTAACTCTGACACATAGCTCAGCGTGTTGCTATTCATAATAGCTGGAAGGAACCAGAGCAGCGAGACTTTCCCACTAGTTAAAAATCATGAAGAAAAACAAAACAAAAAATGACATATTTGAGGCTTTTGGCTGCATTTAATCCCGCAGGAAAGAGAGCTCTGCATTTGACTTTGTTTACATTCCACTGTGTGATTTTGATGGATGGAAATCTCCTTTCCATAACCCCTGAGTGTGAGAGATTCCTCTGTGAGGCTTTTTCATGTCAAGTCAAGTTCACGCTTCCAGTAGCACTGTGATTTAATGGCTTGTTTCATTAGGTGATATGCGGGGGTGATGGCACACGCCTTTGGTGTGGGGAGACCTGGGTTCGAATCCCACTGCAATACATATACTAATGTGTCCCTGAGCAAGACACCTAACCCCTAGTTGCTCTGAAATACAATTGTAAGTCAACTATGTGACATGTAATGTAAAACAAATGTAATGTAATGGATGGAAAGGAGATTTCCTCATAACCCCTGAGTGTGAGGGATTCCTCTGTGGGGCTTTTTCAAGTCAAGTCAAGTTCAAGCTTCCAGTAGCACTGTGATTTAGTGGTTTGTTTGATTGTGGTATTTTCCTTCAGGTTACAGTCTCTCAGACTTCTGTCTGTCTGGTTTCTAGACACTGAAGGCCTGAAAATTGGTTTCTCATATTTGACTCAGCTCTTTTTCTTCCCATCTTTTGGGTAGCGTTTTAACAGCAATCCTTCCTGAAAACCATTTGCTTGATCAATAAATGCTTATGACGGTGACTTCCTCTGGAGTGTGATGTTGTGGGATATTGAATCCGTAACCATTACCTCATCTAAAAGGCAAGGCATTGGGCAAATGAACTCATTCACACCCTAAAAAGCCTCTTTGCCAGTCGGAGCGTACTGTAAGTGGATGTGCTTACAGAAATGGTCAATTAATGCCAAAACATCTGGAGACTACAAACAACTCCCATTTGGAACTGGAAGCAGCTGAAACCAGGACACGTGTGGATCAGATTGAGTCTGTCTCGGTCCACGTTTTCTGTGTTTTACATCCATCTCATTATCTTTTGAAATGTTGATCTTCTTAGGTATTTGCCCTTGCTCTTCTCTGTGAATGGGTCTTGCGAGAGTCCCCTGAAAGATAGATAGATGGATGGATAGATAGATGGGTGGATAGATGGGTGGATTGGATAGATGGATAGATAGATAGATAGATAGATAGATAGATGGATAGATGGTGGGATGGATAGATGGATGGATGGATAGATAAATAGATAGATAGATAGATAGATAGATAGATAGATAGATAGATAGATAGATAGATAGATAGATAGATAGATAGATAGATGGATGGGTGGATTGGATGGATGGATAGATAGATAGATAGATAGATAGATAGATAGATAGATGGATAGATGGTGGGATGGATAGATGGATGGATGGATGGATAGATAGATAGATAGATAGATAGATAGATAGATAGATAGATAGATAGATAGATAGATAGATAGATAGATAGATAGATAGATAGATAGATGGATGGGTGGAATAGATAAATAGATAGATAGATAGATGGGTGGATAGATAGATGGGTGGATAGATAGATAGATAGATAGATAGATAGATAGATAGATAGATAGATAGATAGATAGATAGATAGATAGATAGATAGATAGATAGATAGATGGGTGGGTGGATTAGATGGATGGATGATAGATAGATGGATAGATGGGTGGATTAGATAGATAGATAGATGGATGGGTGGAATAGATAGATAGATAGATAGATAGATAGATAGATAGATAGATAGATAGATACACAGCACAGAATATAGATATACATGCAATAGTAGGATGCAATATACATACAGTACATACAATATACATGAAATATACATGAAATAATAATAATAATAATAATAATAATAATAGGTCGTAAAAGGATGTGGAGGATAGAAAAAAAACATTGCAAAAGGATTAATATTATCATTGATATTATGCCAAAATGTGGCTGGTGAGTTCATCCTGAACAAATAAAAACGTCCGTATGGCTCCACCGTGCAGGCGTGTTATGACGACCCGTACTGGTGTGTGTGTGTGTGGCCGTTCTAATCATCGTGGGCGGAAACGAGAGGACAAACGAGATAAGAGGACATTTGAGTAGGCAGCAACGCCGGGTTGGTGGATGGACGGGTCAAACCAACACACCCGGAGACAAAAGTCAACGCTGACTTTTTTTTGTTAGCGTCCGGGACTCATTTTAAGCAAAGAGTAGAGTAACGAAGTAGAACTACTTCAATACTGTACTTAACCTCGTGTTGTCTTCCTGTCAAAATCGAAAATCAACACTTTTATTGACGCTTTTCTCACATTTTTGTCCCTTTTTTTTCAATGTTTGCCACTTTTTTTGACGCTTTCAACACTACGTAACACTAACCTATTAATTTAAGTTTGTTTTTTATTAATTTATGATCAATAAAGCTCATTTATAGGAAATTATACCTAATGTTTGAGTTAGAAAAGCAGAAATTAGGAATTATTGAGACTAAAATTAAAGGAATGGATGTTGATGATAATTACAGACTGGAATATGTCAACTTTTACTCTCAATACTATTTCAAAAACACTTCAATTTGGTTTCAAATGCTATAAAATTGAATAAGACGCCCCAAAATTAATGAAAGTAGAGATTTGTACTTGGCAAAGAGCGTTGTGTGGAATCCATCATGTTATTTTGGGGGATTCCAACGTTTTTTATTGTCATAAGTGTGTCATTAGAAATGCTTCGATAAAATAATCAAAAGGCAGTTGTGGTCTTGACTGGTCTTAAAATAAGAGACGGAGATAATATGATAAAATGTGGTTGATTTCACAATGAGACCTTCAAAAAGTGGTCTTGAGACCAAGACCGATCTACAACATTGTACTCTATCTGTAAATTATAGAGTGGGGTCTAGATCTGCTCTATCTGTAAATTATAGAGTGTGGTCTAGACCTGCTCTATCTGTAAATTATAGTGTGGTCTAGACCTGCTCTGTAAATTATAGAGTGGGGTCTAGACCTGCTCTATCTGTAAATTATAGAGTGTGGTCTAGATCTGCTCTATCTGTAAATTATAGAGCGGTCTAGACCTGCTCTATCTGTAAATTATAGAGTGTGGTCTAGACCTGCTCTATCTGTAAATTATAGAGTGTGGTCTAGACCTGCTCTATCTGTAAATTATAGAGTGTGGTCTAGACCTGCTCTATCTGTAAATTATAGAGTGTGGTCTAGATCTGCTCTATCTGTAAATTATAGAGCGGTCTAGACCTGCTCTATCTGTAAATTATAGAGTGTGGTCTAGACCTGCTCTATCTGTAAATTATAGAGTGTGGTCTAGACCTGCTCTATCTGTAAATTATAGAGTGGGGTCTAGACCTGCTCTATCTGTAAATTATAGAGTGTGGTCTAGATCTGCTCTATCTGTAAATTATAGAGTGTGGTCTAGACCTGCTCTATCTGTAAATTATAGAGCGGTCTAGACCTGCTCTATCTGTAAATTATAGAGTGTGGTCTAGACCTGCTCTATCTGTAAATTATAGAGTGTGGTCTAGACCTGCTCTATCTGTAAATTATAGAGTGTGGTCTAGACCTGCTCTATCTGTAAATTATAGAGTGCGGTCTAGACCTGCTCTATCTGTAAATTATAGAGTGTGGTCTAGACCTGCTCTATCTGTAAATTATAGAGTGTGGTCTAGACCTGCTCTATCTGTAAATTATAGAGTGTGGTCTAGACCTGCTCTATCTGTAAATTATAGAGTGTGGTCTAGACCTGCTCTATCTGTAAATTATAGAGCGGTCTAGACCTGCTCTATCTGTAAATTATAGAGTGTGGTCTAGACCTGCTCTATCTGTAAATTATAGAGTGTGGTCTAGACCTGCTCTATCTGTAAATTATAGAGTGGGGTCTAGACCTGCTCTATCTGTAAATTATAGAGTGTGGTCTAGACCTGCTCTATCTGTAAATTATAGAGCGGTCTAGACCTGCTCTATCTGTAAATTATAGAGTGTGGTCTAGACCTGCTCTATCTGTAAATTATAGAGTGTGGTCTAGACCTGCTCTATCTGTAAATTATAGAGTGGTCTAGACCTGCTCTATCTGTAAATTATAGAGTGTGGTCTAGACCTGCTCTATCTGTAAATTATAGAGTGTGGTCTAGACCTGCTCTATCTGTAAATTATAGAGCGGTCTAGACCTGCTCTATCTGTAAAGTGTCTCGAGATAACTCTTGTTATGATTTGATACTATAAATAAAATTGAATTGAATGATCAATATGGGACGAGTTGTAATAGAGCTCATGTTCCAGCTGATAGCGACATATTGAGCTATAATAAGAAAACAACGATGCTGTCAACACATCGCCATGACGATGCAGATGCAACTTGTCTTTTATTGCCCCCCCGGCACAGCTGCGAGACTATTTTTTGAGACATGTCTCTCTGTCTGAGCGTCTTCCATTGTCTCCCCAGGACGTCCCACGGCTTGTCCTAACCATAGACTGTTAATATTATATTCATATACTAATAATATCAATATATATAGTCTATGGTCCTAATCTTTGTCGGCCATTTCCTTCACGAGTTCCTGATAAATTAAATCCAGAAAGTCTCTCGTCTCCTCGTCCGTCCACGTCTATCTGTCTTTGTTGACGCCCGCCATGTGTGCAGACAGAGAGGAACAGCTGGGGGACATGGACTACAACTTCTTCTTCTTTGTTTTGTGGCGGGTTGCAACCATAAAACGACCTAAAACTTAATCGCAATTCATTATTTATTCAGCAAATAACGTTTCCATCAGCATAAGCCGAATATCGATCAGGATAAAATCCGATGAGATCGAACGTATTTCCTTTGAGTCGATATTCAATGTCAATGTCAATGTCAACTTTATTTGTATAGCACATTTCCAAGGCCGAGGCCTACCAAAGTACTTCACAGTAAAAGAACAAAAAGAATATATATATAAAAACAAATACAATAAAAGACACAACAAATAACAAATACCAGAAGGATAAAATACAACATTATTGAAAATACATTCATGAAATTTCATCGAATTTTTCTGTTTCCAGAAGGCATTTTTCATTCAATATCACTTAATTCGGATAAAAACGTGGATGGAAACAGAGCTAGAGACACTAAATGAGACTTTTAGCTTTAGTAACTAACGGGTAGGGTTAGGGTTTTCGAAGGCTGAGTTGTAACCCTGACAACGTGGTGTTTCAGGAGATTTCTGTCTTCATGCTCCTCCGTGTTGTTAGTATATGTGAGTAAGTTTAGCTTTTGGCCTTCTGTAAATAAAACGATGCAAATAGGACATATCCTGGAATCGTCCAAAAATAGTTGTCAATAGTCGTGTGGACCACTGTGCAAAATAAACTGAATAAAGAGCCCTCCCCTGAGGAGGTCCCATTATATTTGGAGGTCAAGAGGAAATTGCTGCAGGTGATTGGATACTGGGACAAGAATGGTATAAAATCAAACTGATTGACATTTCTAGGGAGTGATAGGAACAAGGTGAGATAGTATCTTTCAATGGCATTATTGTATTATTTTAACAGCGGGGACTCTGTGCCAGATATGGACAAAGAACAACTTCATGACTGCAGCAACTTGTCATGTGAGTTTCAAACAATGTATTTCATAAATGTGATAAACTACTACTTATATCAGCTATTTGTTGTGGTTGCAGATTTGTGTTCAGCTCGTGTAGCGGGCCGAGGATTTGTTCGTTGGTAATGGTTATTAGCTAGTTTTGCAAGGTAAGATTCAAAATGAAGACCTGCACCACAGCAGCTCTTTCAACCCTCATGTTGTCTTCGGATCATATTTGACCCGTTTTCAAAGTTGTTTTTAATATCTGAAATAAAGGAAGTCGAAATACAGGTGAAAGATGTTGGAAAAAGCGGCAAAATCTACATCAAAAATACCAAAAAATACACAAACCTCATAAAAAAAACTGTAAAAAGCAACAAATCCTGATCCATGAAATAACTGCTCTTTAATAAAAAAACTTTGCCTACCTCTATGGGAATTTACAGAAAACTCTGCTTGGACAGATAGTCTAGCTAGCTGTCTGGATTTACCCTGCAGAGATCTGAGGACCAGGTAACCATAGTCCTCAGAAATCCACCAGAGGTTAGAGCGCCAACACAGAGACAGAGGACGGGGACGGACATCCGGCCAAAAAGAGGGACATCAATTTCCAGCGGTACCTGCACAATACCGGAAGTGGAACGTCTTCAATAACCCCAACCAAGCCTGTTATCCGACATAGCGTTGTGTTCACCAACCACACCGGTTAGTCCTCAGCTTTAGAAGCTTTTTCTCTCATTTGTTGGAAGTGGGTTTTCTCCGGGGTTTTCACTTCGGCATGCATGCATCTGGATTGGTTTAAAATGCTTTCTTCACTCGAGAAAATGCAAATGTCTTTCGATTATTCACCTACTACAGGAAGTAATCGAGGAGATCCAGCGCTGTGTTGGACCGAGTGGAAGAATCTGCAGCATCTGGTCTCGATCTAGCCGACCACAGGTAGGACCGCCACTTTTCTCTGGCTGGCACTTTGTGAATGAAGCCTTTATGAGAGGTTTGGGCACGACACTGAATACAAAAACAGCCAGTTCAAGCCACACTCTGACATTTAAATTAGCTGTTGGCCATGAACACGACATGCTGCCACATAAACACTGTTGTAGGCGGGTGAGTCTGGCTCAAACAACAACATTCAAGTGTATATTTAATGAAGAACTTAACCCTTCTTTATTCTAATGCCTGTCTCTGCAAAATGAATAGAATCGTGTCAGTGAACATGATAAATCAGCACAGGATGCTTCAAAGTTTACCTGAAAAATGTGTTTCTTATGAGCAGATCACCACTAAAACCCTCCTGAAATATGTATGATTATATTGATTTCCAGCCGTCCTGTTTTCTGTTCACACCTGCTGCTGTTTCAGCAAAGTCTGCTTTCTAAATTGTAACTTTTGTACACTTCTGATGTATTCTGATACTAAAATATGTAATTCAAAGAGAGAATAGATACAGATATATATTTACGCTAGGAAAAGAAAAAAAACTACTAAAACTACTTTTATATAAATGTCTGAAATTACGAGAATCAAGGTCAATCCTATAGGAATCGAATAGAAACCCAAGCCGACCCAGGAGGTGCAGTAGTAGTACGTTGGGTGGCTTGTGGCCCGGAGGTAAAACGGTTGCCCAACAACCACAAGGTCGGCGGATCCACAAGGTCATCCGGCCACGTCTCAAAGTGTCCCTCAGCAAGACACTGAACCCCAAGTTGCTCCCCAGACAGCTGTATGTATAGCTGCACACTGCACCTAATACCTAGGATGGGTTAAAATGAAGTAATGAAGTAATATCATGTCACTACATTGTACTGTGTGTATGAGACAATTAAGAATAAAGAAGAAACCGGTTGGTAGGATTGTTTGATTTGTGGCTTATAGACACGCAAGCACACTGAGAAAACATGTTAAATAACCAGAAATATAATATTTTATATATATATATATATATATATATATATATATATATGCTACTCACTTGAATGGAGGACCGGGAAGGACTTCCGATTGCTGATAGTCTTGCTATAGTCTTGTGCTACAGCCTTCACTTCTGGTTGTGCATGTGATTGGCAATCGTCTGTGTGTGTGTGTGTGTGTGTGTGTGTGTGTGTGTGTGTGTGTGTGTGTGTGTGTGTGTGTGTGTGTGTGTGTCTCTGTTTCTGCATGTATTATTTGTAAGCTGAGGGTGGCAGTAGCTTAGTAGGAGTTGGATTGGGATTGCCGGTTCAAGTCCCAGTACGCACCAACGTACAGAGTGTGAATTGGTAGCTGGAGAGGTGCCAGTTTGCCTCCTGGACAATGCCAGGTGCTCTTGAGCAAGGCACCATAACCCCTCCCCCAACCGCTCAGGGTGTTGATCCAGCACCGGCAGCGTGTGTGTGTTTGTATGTATGTGTGTTTGGGCTTGTGTGTGTTATTTTAAGCTGTGGAAGTCACCCTTTATGTTGCGTTCTTTTATGTTTCCCATCTTGTTTTTAGCCCTTTTAGTCCCTTAGTTCTTATGTCTCAGTGTAATTGTTTGTAATTGTTCTTAATTTCTAAATCAAAAAAATTTATCACATAAAAAACAACAACAGATATTTAGGCTATGATGCATCTTTTTGTGAATCCATATTGGTATGAGTATGGACATTTGTCCATTATGTGTAATGATCTGGAGCAAAAGAGGGAGCCGTGCTTTCATTTCGCAGTTTCCCAGCAGTTTCCCAGCAGTTGAGACAAAACAAACAATTTGAGAGTTGATAAGCAAAACAAGCCCTGCAGCGCTGTGCAAAGACTCATTTATTACCAGCCTGTGAGCCCCAGTGTGTCCCTCACTGGGCGAGGTGTACTGTACAGGGGCATTTACACGGTGTTTTTCCTTCAACTATGAAAGACCAGATTCATCTAAATGTTAACACGTCACTTCACTGAGGACTTGTTCTCCCGGTCAGGGAATTATATTACACACTTATGTACAGTTTTTACAACTGCATAAGTTTAAAATGGGCACAAATCAGGGGTTTTTCCACAATGTTACAGTAATACAAAGATACCGAAATGTGAGAAAACTGTATTTCGGATTCAGTCTCATACTCAATTAATTGCTGGTTTGGATGAAAAAAATCATGTAGGAACTGTTGTGAGTGAAAACAAGGTTGTTTCCTGACAAATGAGACTTTAGGGTAATTCTGTAGTTCATTTTGTGTTTGGATTGAACTTGTGCAGTAAGTTTGGACCAATGTGAAATACATTGCATTGACTCTCATCGTAGACGTAGTCTGGACCAACTCAAGGACATTGCACCTAATATCTAGGAAGGGTTCAAATGAAGTAATATAATGTCACTACATTGTACTGTGTGTATGAGACGATTAAGAATAAAGTTGGATTCTTTAAAACCGGTTGATAGGATAGTTTGATTTTGTGGCCTTTAGACACGCAAGCACACTGAGAAAACCTGTTAAATAACCAGAAATATAGGCTACTCGCGTGAATGGAGCGCCGGGAAGGACTTTGGACACTTGGCTTCCAATTCTCCCTCAATTTCGTCTCTCTGTGTGTTCTCAAAATCCACTTTGACAACAACAAAGTTATTTTTTATGTTTCCATCTCTGTATTGTTTTTAGCCCTTTTAACCCCTTTAGCTCTTATGTCTCAGTGTATTGTTTGTAATTGTTCTTAATTTCTAACTAAAAAAATTGATCACAAAAAACAGTAGTTTTTTGGGAAACAACAACAAAGTTCGAGTTAGCAAGCTACGCACTAGATATGTCAAGTTTTGACATATCTTTGGCTGGGTAGCTCAGTTGGTAGAGCGGGCGCCCATATGTAGAGGTTAACTCCTCGATGCAGTGGCCCCGGGTTTGACTCCAACCTGCAGCCCTTTGCTGCATGTAAGTATACACCCCCTATGTTAAAATACAGGGGGCATAAGTATACACCCCCTATGTTAAAATACAGGGGCATAAGTATACACCCCCTATGTTAAAATACAGGGGCATAAGTATACACCCCCTATGTTAAAATACAGGGGCATAAGTATACACCCCCCTATGTTAAAATACAGGGGCATAAGTATACACCCCCTATGTTAAAATACAGGGGCATAAGTATACACCCCTATGTTAAAATACAGGGGCATAAGTATACACCCCCTATGTTAAAATACAGGGGCATAAGTATACACCCCTATGTTAAAATACAGGGGGCATAAGTATACACCCCTATGTTAAAATACAGGGGGCATAAGTATACACCCCTATGTTAAAATACAGGGGCATAAGTATACCCCCTATGTTAAAATACAGGGGCATAAGTATACACCCCCTATGTTAAAATACAGGGGGCCTAAGTATACACCCCCCTATGTTAAAATACAGGGGGCATAAGTATACACCCCTATGTTAAAATACAGGGGCATAAGTATACACCCCTATGTTAAAATACAGGGGCATAAGTATACCCCCTATGTTAAAATACAGGGCCTAAGTATACACCCCCTATGTTAAAATACAGGGGCATAAGTATACACCCCTATGTTAAAATACAGGGGCCTAAGTATACACCCCCTATGTTAAAATACAGGGGCATAAGTATACACCCCTATGTTAAAATACAGGGGCATAAGTATACACCCCTATGTTAAAATACAGGGGCATAAGTATACCCCCCCTATGTTAAAATACAGGGGGCCTAAGTATACACCCCCCTATGTTAAAATACAGGGGCATAAGTATACACCCCCCTATGTTAAATTCCCATAGAGGCAGGTTTTTATCATTAAAGTCCAGTTATTTCATGGATCAGGATACTTTGCATCCTGATAAAGTTCCCTTGGCCTTTGGAGTTAAAATAACCTGAAACCTGATTTTATGTTCACAGATGATCTGTATGAGCACCACAGAAGATAATTGTGTCTTATATAATGTAACACCTGGTCCAAAAATACCTGATTACTAAAGTTTCCTCTGCGTGTCCTGAGCTTTGCTGTTATGGCCCGGCTCCCCGTGGAAAAATTGAGAGCAGAGAAAAAACTGTAATTGCACCGGACAGATAATTTGGGCTTCACACTCGAGTGAAAGTCTTCCCGTGATTTCCTAAAGGTCTCTTTTCAGCTGTGATGGTAAGTCTGATGAGAAATGCCAGCATAATCAGAGGACCTAATGTGGAGGAACCAGTGTACTTTAGGCCCTGTTGGTCCATGTTCTGTAATGCGTTTCCCATTTTTTCCGTATCGTGACACTTTAAGAACGTAATAGTTAATAAAAGCCTTCACTGTCAAAATAAAAAGTACAAAACAGGACCTTTAAGGACCAAAAGCTTGTCACTGGGGTGGTACCCTCAAAGGTACATTGTTGTACCTTGAATAAGAGGATCCAATTTGGACCTTAGCTGTTTGCAGGGCTGTAGTACTCGAGTTCGGTCTTGGATTCGAGTCCGGACTCAAGACCGTTTTTCTATGGTCTCGGACTTGTCTCAGTCTCGGCCACTGGTCTTGCCAGATACGGCTTTTGGTCTCTACCGAGTAGTACCTTTTTTTTCTGTCCTAGACTCGGTCTTGACTCGGACTCAAACCTTTTTGGACTCTGTCTTGACTTGGACTCCACTAGTCCTGGTCTTGGACTTGTCTTTGACTCGACTAAGGTGGTCTTGACTACAGCCCTGCCTGTTTGCAGCTTCTAAGGGACAATATTATACCTTTGAGGATCAATAATGTACCTTAAAGCTACAAATATGTACCTTACACCTCAGAAAGTCCACACTGTACAATGGAAGGTGCATAAATGTGCCTTAAAGGTGCATAAATGTACCTTAAAGGTGCATAAATGTACCTTAAAGGTGCATAAATGTACCTTCAAGATAGATTTTTGTACTTTTAAGGGAACATTTGCTAGGTTTGTACCTTAGGGAACAAAAATGGACCTGTATTGTACCTCTTTTTTTGACAGTGTTGTGTTGTCTTCCTGTTAATCATGAACTTGTCCTTCTAGGTGAACATTGAAAATGAATATTTTTTTGGGCTTTTCCGATGTTTTGCTGATGTTTTTGTCACTTTTTCCAGCTTTTGGTGCTTTTTTTTTTTTTAAAACCTGAGCTGGTTTAATAATAGGTTTTATTATTCTTATTATTGGAATCCATGGTTAACAAATCTCATTTGTATCAAATTATACGTACGTTTTTAGTTAAAAAAGCCGGCATTATGAATTATTTTGACTAATAGTCAAGATCTGAGGATGTTGAGTGGATCTCAGATGAGTAGATGTCAAAGATTAGTCCAGACACGGTTTTGAAATCATTAAAAGAATTCAAATGCTATAAAAAAAATTTTTAAAACACCCCAAAAATTCAATGAAAGTAATCAGTTTTACCTGAATGTTGTATGGAATCATCCATGTTATTTTTGGGCAATTTGGTTGAAAGAAATCCATATTTCTGATATAAAACACTTTATAAAGAGGACAACACGAGGGTTAAAAGCAGAATCAATAATGATTTAACTTGATGAGTCGTTACTGAGAAAACTTTAAAGTAGTTATGCTGTAATAGTTTTAGACAGCTGGGGACTTCCTTTGACGCACTGAGCTCCTCTCTCCTCTATCTTTCTATCTTTCTATCTTTCCATTTACGTGCATCCATGTCCCAGAAATGCTTGTTACTAACCTAGTTACTAACCTAGTTACTAACCTAGCTCTGGGGAGTCATTCCCGGAGTCCTTATGTTCTTTTTCGCCCAGCATGTTCCCTCGGATCAGGGAGGCTCCAACATCATGGTAGCAGCTGTAGCCATGGTCCCGCTACACGTCCTGTGATGCCATGTTCATCCTGCTACGTCCTGCTACGTCAGACCCCCCAGCCTGCCTATGGCCCCCCAGTGGCTAGAAATGGTGATAGGTGTACACCGAGCCCTGGGGATCCTGCTCTGCCTTAAAATGAAAGCTCAGGACCACTAAGGTCTATATAAAAGAGACTTCAGATACAGTATTAGGGGACCACTACGGTCTATATAAAAGAGACTTCAGATACAGTATTAGGGACCACTAAGGTCTATATAAAAGAGACTTCAGATACAGTATTAGGGACCACTAAGGTCTATATAAAAGAGACTTCAGATACAGTATTAGGGACCACTAAGGTCTATATAAAAGAGACTTCAGATACAGTATTAGGGGACCACTAAGGTCTATATAAAAGAGACTTCAGATACAGTATTAGGGACCACTAAGGTCTATATAAAAGAGACTTCAGATACAGTATTAGGGACCTCTAAGGTCTATATAAAAGAGACTTCAGATACAGTATTAGGGACCACTAAGGTCTATATAAAAGAGACTTCAGATACAGTATTAGGGGACCACTAAGGTCTATATAAAAGAGACTTCAGATTCAGTATTAGAGGACCACTAAGGTCTATATAAAAGAGACTTCAGATACAGTATTAGGGACCACTAAGGTCTATATAAAAGAGACTTCAGATACAGTATTAGGGACCACTAAGGTCTATATAAAAGAGACTCCAGATACAGTATTAGGGGACCACTAAGGTCTATATAAAAGAGACTTCAGATACAGTATTAGGGGACCACTAAGGTCCATATAAAAGAGACTTCAGATACAGTATTAGGGGTCCACTAAGGTCTATATAAAAGAGACTTCAGATACAGTATTAGGGGACCACTAAGATCCATATAAAAGAGACTTCAGATACAGTATTAGGGACCACTAAGGTCTATATAAAAGAGACTTCAGATACAGTATTAGGGGACCACTAAGGTCTATAAAAAAGAGACATCAGATACAGTATTAGGGACCACTAAGGTCTATATAAAAGAGACTTCAGATACAGTATTAGGGACCACTAAGGTCCATATAAAAGAGACATCAGATACAGTATTAGGGACCACTAAGGTCTATATAAAAGAGACTTCAGATACAGTATTAGGGACCACTAAGGTCTATATAAAAGAGACTTCAGATACAGTATTAGGGGACCACTAAGGTCTATATAAAAGAGACTTCAGATACAGTATTAGGGACCACTAAGGTCCATATAAAAGAGACTTCAGATACAGTATTAGGGGACCACTAAGGTCTATATAAAAGAGACTTCAGATACAGTATTAGGGACCACTAAGGTCCATATAAAGAGACTTCAGATACAGTATTAGGGGACCACTAAGGTCTATATAAAAGAGACTTCAGATACAGTATTAGGGACCACTAAGGTCTATATAAAAGAGACTTCAGATACAGTATTAGGGACTGCTCGCCTTCCAATTTAACAAGTAAAATCTGCCAAAATGGATGCCGACGGCCCAGAACACACCGACAGACTCGAGTCATCGACATCACCAGATCGAGTTGGTGTGACAGCGTCTTAAGGTTCAAGCTTTAGTGTTAGTCCTAAATCCTTTGCATAATGTTGTCAGACACAATAATCTCAGCCTGTCAGCAGCAACATTTTGTGAACGTAAATATAAGCTGCAGAATTGTCTCATTAACTCACATTGCAGCTTGTTGTCGACTGCAGATCTCACTCAATACTGGACCGATGTCAAAGATTATTCTTCCATCAGTCACTTAGACACTAAAACATAAGAAAATAGGGACCAGGGTGAAAAAAACAGCAAGTTACCCTTTAAGGACATGTTTGTGTGTCATAGCAGGACAATTGGGAGTACTTCATGATACTCATATCCTACAGGCTAACGTTACATAATCACACTTCCCATCACCAGCCTCCATAAACCAACGCTATTGGCGCTGTTCTGCAGAAGACCCATTACATTCATCTCATGCATTAAATGGAGTAATTCATCTGCAGTGATGACTTCTGCGGCTGAAGCGTTTCAGAGTGATGACGTCCCTCTCACACACTCTATTGAGCCTTTTTCACATTTATCATCATCAGTAATGGAGTTTAAATTTGATTCATACAGTGTCTGAATGATAAGAGGCCTCTGCTCTTGTTCTGCCATTATTTCACACTTCGGTGAATTTCATTATGTACACCTGATGAACGACAAGTATGATAATCTGAGCCGCTCAGGGACTTCTGTTCATTCAAGCAGCGGAGATTATAGACAGGCATAGCCAGGCATACGTGATGGACAAGAAGCACAACATCAGTCATATGAGTGTGTTTGACATTGACATTTATTTGGTAAGTGCGTCACCATGCATGAGTAATGGCAGTGAGGACGTGGCGCCCTGAGGAGCGAGACAGAGAGAGGTCTTTTGCATCCTTCGGAGATGTTAGAAACAAACTACATCGGTGCTAAAGCCTCACTGAATCAGTGGCTGCACAATCATTGACAAATTAATTGACTAAATTGGATTATGATGATGTATGTTTTTAACCCTTGTACTGACTTCCCGTCAAAATTGAAAATCAACACTTTTATTCACGCTTTTTGTCCATGTTTTTAACTTTTTATTACGTTTTATGTCCCTTTGTTCAATGTTTGTCACTTTTTTGGACGTTTTCAACACTACGTAACACTAACTCATTAACTTTAGTTTTACAGTTATTTTTGGAATTTATGGTCAATAAACCTAATTTATAGGAAATTATACCTAATGTTTGAGTTAGAAAAGCAGAAATTAGGAATTATTGAGACTAAAATTAAAGGAATGGATGTTGATGATAATCACAGACTGGAATATGTCAACTTTTACTCTCAATACTATTTCAAAAACACTTCAATTTGGTTTCAAATGCTGTAAAATTGAATAAGACGCCCCAAAATTAATGAAAGTAGAGATTTGTACTTGGCAAAGAGCATTGGGTGGAATCAATCATGTTATTTTGGGGAGTTAAAAAGAACATTGATATAGGAAAACGGGTAAATTTGACCCGAGGACAACATGAGGAAAAAGGGTCCGTGAGCTGGGCGCATGGTTCAAAAGGGTTGTACTCAGTGTCTTTTGTTAATCATAGGTGTGTTTTGGGCGTAACATGCAATCAACCAATCAGATCTCTGGTGTTTCGTCTTGAATCATCAGCTTCACAGGCCAACCTGGATTTGATGTTTTCAAGACTTGTGTGTCTCAGAAACAATCTTGATCCCAGATTTGGATGGGATGGCTTGACACAGAGAAATGGATTTCTCACAAGGCAGAGTGATAGACTGATGATCCAAAGATTAATAAGTTGAAGAGGATGCGTGTCTATATATCAAATTGCCATAGTCCAAGACCAAATCCATTTCTCTGTGTCTAGTCCTGCTTTTACATGAAGTAGCCCATCCGAATCTGAGAGCAAGATTGTTTCTGAGACACACAAGTCTTGAAAACATCAAATCCAGGTTGGCCTGTAAAGCTGATGATTCAAGACGAAATGCCAGAAACTTTGCAGCAAGAGTTAATCACAACTCATTATCAAGACTAGCACCTATTCTCCCAAACATGCACTCCGCTGGCTGAGACAGTGAACATTTCAACATAAAGGCCGTAAAAAAAACAACAACCAAGGAGCATGACATGCATAATTGTACAAAAATGTCTGGACTGAGATCATGGTCATTATGAGGTTTTCAACAAATAAATGCTGGAATTTTTCGTAGCTTTCTTTTCTTTTTTTTATTACATAGATGCAGAGAATGGTGCGACAAACCAACTGCAGCCAACCATGTGACCAGGCGGCCGTGTTGTTTCTGCTGCTGTGGATCATTGGAGGTTGTGTCCAGAGGCATAGCCGTAATTTCCACAATGAGATGGATAGATTGTTCAGGAGGAGGATTTTTATTGACAGATCCTTTTCCATTTGTCTCTCCCAATCATGGATTCCAACTAGAGATGGTCCGATACCATTTTTTGCTTCCCGATACAGATTCTGATAGCTGAACAGTCGCATCAGCCAATACCGAGTACTAATCGAATACAGCGTGTCATATATTTCATTATGTTGTAACAGCTGTTTACTACTATCCCTGTATGGATGAGATATGATTTCTATATTTGTCTTCGGTCTGGCTACTTCCAGATACATACAGACATCTCTAATTCCAAGTAGCCTACATTTAATTTTTGATGATTGATAGAAACTCCGACATTTCCATAAACCGTTCCATTCTGTTTTGCTGCCACGTCTCACCCAATGGGAGACCTGCTGACATTTTAACTGGCCACACGGAGGGGGGGGCATGCCAATTAACCAAATATGTGCACCAAATTCCTCAAAATGTAAAAAAGTTTGACATTTTTTCACATTTGAATCTATCACTTAGAGGGACGTTGGAAATATTTTGTGGGAGGGGGTGCTGTAAATATGTGTGTGTGTGTGTGTGTGGGGGCCTGAGTAAAGTGCACACTTGCCTATGCATGGTGCGTTCAGATCAACTCAGACGTGTTGTAAGTGTGGGGGACACCATCATGTAGAGTGTAGGGGACATGTCCCCCGCTTACCCAGACTCCGCTACGCCCTTGGCCGTGACAATGAGGGAGGTGACACAAAAAGAGGGTGTTGTTCGACAAAGCAACACAGTTCAAAATTGGAAAGTTAGCGCAACACGACGGCCCTCAGAAACACACGAGCTTTCCCTGCTGCAAGCCTGGTGTTTCTGTAAAGCTCTGGGTGTTTTTACTGAGTCCAGGCTGGGCCAATCAGCCAGCGGATTCCTGTGTAATGAAGAGAGGCATTCACAGTCCAAAACACAACCCTGGAAAAGGTGGTGCCACTGGGGTCTGAGGCCTCTCAGTCAGGGTGGTTGTTTGAAAATGATTGCTGAACTGATGCACGTTGTTATCCAGTGTAGTCAGTGTACATAACACAAAACCACTCGTAAAAACTTTTTTTTTACAGTGTGGTTTCCTGTTTTATGTGTCCCTTTTGTGCAAATAAATATATGCAATTAACATGGCTGCACAAGAAAATAGCATCCATGTGGAGTTAGGATACAGCAGCAAAGACTGTAAAAACCTCAGAGGAACGGCTCGTCTTTCCATGATTATGTCTACAGTACATGAGACAATGGCATACGCAGAGGTGGGAGAAATTCCTCAAAGCCAAGTCAATCAGACATAAAATCCTAATTCTCGCATTGCCAGACCTCTCTCGCAAGTCTGGCTTCACCACAAATGCATTCTGGGATAGGAGAAAAAACTCTGGGTTGATTGCATTTCTTTAAACCAATCATAATCATCCCAAAAAAAGGGTTAGGGTTAGAGGAAAGTAAAAGGAAAACTTAATGTCATTAACAAGATCAGATCATATCTTTCTTCTTCATTTTCGGAAACTTATTTACATGCAATTGTGTTTTCAACTATGTCCTGTACTGTCTTCCTAATTGGTCTCTTACCACGAAGGAAATTACTCAACCAATAGTACGACTATACCATCGAGCTTGACCAGCTGCCACTTTGCTCATTTGAAAGAGGGGAGGTAACCTTGCCCCTTATGACCTCACTGGGGGGACCATAGGCAGGCTGGGGGGTGGGGCACATATTAATGTTAATAAACCTCATAAAGTGACATTTTCATGCCATGGGACCTTTAAAATGTTTTCAGAGACACGTATCAATGAACTATTTTAGTAAAATGTGAGACGCCATTATGCTCGGTTGTAAAATCCGGGAGAAGCCAGACCCACGTGACACATTCGTCCAATCAGCTGCCAGTTTTCATACCCACTGTAACCTTCCAGAGTGGTCTCACCGTTGCATTGCCCTTGCACGTTCTAACACCTCAACTTACGAAGACTTCATAAACAGCCACGCAATTGCATTTTATTTTCAGATTCAAAATGCCACCTTTCCCGCCCCAATGCGATTCACCGGACGTATCACCTGTCCCTCGTTACCTCGTTACCGCTTGTATTTAACCTCTGTGTTCCCTTTGTCAGATTGTTCTTGTTTCCTGGTGCCATGCTGTTCAGCATCCCGTCGCAGTCGGGAGTTTTTCCCCTGCCTTGGTTTGCTGTTTTAGCCCCCCCAGTCAGTTTTTGCTTTTTGTATTTTGTTTTTTGGGACTCTGTTTGAGATCCTGTGTTTCGTTGGACGTTGTTTTTGTGTTTGATTAAACCTTTTTGTGTGCTCCCCTTCTACTCTGCGTTTGGGTCCTCCTTCATCCCGCATGATAACGTCGGGACGAACATTTCCAGACGTCTTTAATTTAAACAAGTCTGTTTTGAATTGTTACGCTCTATGCACGGCTAACTAGCTATGTCTGAATGATGAGGACACGGTAGTCTATATCCACGACGTTCCCCTTTCGGGATCGTTCAGGTGTCATCGGAATTCCACCCGGACGTCCGTCACCTTCTTCTTTCTTTGTGTTGGTGTTAGACGTGTCGCTTTATGTCCTATTTCCTATTGCACGACTAAAACAACCTTTTGAACGTACACACGTTCCACCAAAACAGGGTCCTTCCCGAGGCTATTTAGCTGTTATGGTTTCGGTTTTATTCCTGCTTCTTTGTTCTGTTTTCTAGTATTTTTCCATGTTCCCTCCCTGGTCTTATGTTGTTGTTCCTGTCTGGTGTTTCCTGTTTTATTTTGATAGTCTGGTTCTCTGTCTCGCCCTCCCCCCCTTCTGTTCTCCCGTCTCTGTGATTGTCATTCCCGCCCTGATGTGATTCACCTTCGATTGGACTCTTCCATGTGATCGGTATTTCCCCGTGAGTTCTTCCTAGTGTCTGTTTCTTCCAGTTTTTGTTTTTCCTGTTCCTTTTTTGGATTTGTTAGTTTTTGGACTGTGGACTTGGTGTTTTCCTTTAGTTGATTATTTCTTGCTTTTCGGATCCCTGTTTGTGGACACTTTCTGTTAATAAATCTTCGTTATTACCCTCTTTTGCCTACCTGCCTCGGCTCTGCATTTTGGTCCTCCAAGCGTAACGCGTACATCGCTTAGCACCGCCCAGCACGATTGTGATTGGTTTAAAGAAATGTCAATAAACCAGGATTCTCTGTGGACTCTCCAGACCTGTGACAACGGTGACAGAAGGACCCAAACGCAAGGCTCGATAATGAATACATGTATTGTAATATTGGAGTGGAAGTGGTGAGGTAGACGCCAGGGACAGGAAGACGCTGACTGGAAGGCTGGGGAGGCTGGTACAGAGACCCCCACTAACACAGAACGTTAGGGAACGTTAGTTTATGGTTCTCTAAAGGTTAGTTTGAACCAAACCAAAAACTAATGTTTAGGGAACGTTCTCTCCGGGTTCTAACGTTCCCTGAACGTTAAGAGACCCAAACAACTGTAACGTTCACCTGGATGAGGCCAGGTGCCGAGGGAAGGAGAGCGAGGGAGGAAGCCAGCTGACCGGAGACAAGAGGTTGGAGTAGTGGTGAAGGCTATGGGAGAAAAAACAAAGAAGGTAGGTAAACATGAAACTCGGGGGAAGACTAGACAAAAGGTTCAGCCATGTAGCTGAAGCAACGATCAAGCGAAGAGTGGTCGTGGAGCCGGGTAGATAAGCAGTAGTTGATTGCAGATGGCAGGCAGGTGTGAACGGCGGGAGCAGGTGAGCAGAGATCAGGTGCAAAATCAAAACAGACAGGAACAAAACAAGCAAGATAGTTAAAGATGGATAGAAAACTCAGAAAAATAGAAAACAGAACAAAAACTCAACAAGACCATCATCTACGGCGCTGTGGAGGAAGGTCTATTTTAACATTACCACCTTAGCATTCAGACTAATAACGTTATTGATGATTGTGGACAAAACTAGCTAGTTAGCTTATAACTGGGGGTAAATCTCCTTCGGCTTTTCTGTCTCTCTCCCTTTTCCCTCTAACTCTCACTCCCCTCCCCCCTTCTCTCCCTCCTCCTGTTTCCTGAACCTGACCAATCAGCAACATCTTCCCCCAGTTACCCTCCAAGAGTCTCTCCCATGTTTGTCCTGCATTATGTTTTCACATCTCCTCTGAAATTAACTCCTTTTGTGTTTTTGTGTACAGATTTGTGTTGTAGATACAGTCAATAACGCCTCTAGAGGAAATCTTTTGGATATGTCACACCCGGCTGGCAGAAACAACCCAAACGCAGACAAGGAGTGAAAACAAAGGAGAGTTTATTGATAAAGTCCGTGAACCAGATGACCAAACCAGGTGAAGCGAGGCAAATGCTGTGGCGGCAGGGCAGTGAAGATGAATCCGGAGGTGTAGAGTGATGATGATCCGTAGGAGAATTACTATGAGGTGTAGACAGAGAGAGACAGACGTTACCGACACGAATACAGATACGAAGCAAAAGATGACTAGCAAAAGTCAGATGAGGCGCCAAACACATATTAGGAAGACTAACGATCCGTCAGGTCACGGTATAAGAGCTGGTGGTGATGATGATGAGACACAGGTGGGTGCTGGTGATTAGGCTGAGCCGGAACAGGTGATAATGGAGATGAATGAAGGAGGCCACGCCTCCCAGGTTGCATGGCAACAGGAACAGACAGAGAAAAACAGACATAGAGACAGAAAACAGAATCAGAGCGGGGGGTGCCTGACAGGATATGAGGTAAGACAACATGAGCACATCTGGCGTTGCCGACGTATTGCAGCTTTTTGTGTCAATTCTATCAAATGGCACTTTTGCAGAGTCGATTGGCTTCCTGTCTCCTGAGTCTACCGGCGCGTCCTGTCAGCTGATCCATCTCCTGTTTTAGTGTCCTTTGCATTCGTGGGTATAGTTCTTCCATGTAGCCGTCTCAGGCGTTAATCCATCACTATATCTGCTTTCTATTAAATCAAAAAACATCTCCAGACTTCGGCCAATGCTTTTTTTCCAACTTGAATTTTCGGTTCTGAATTTTGTGACCATTTGAAAAAGAAAAATCGAGACATTTGACGTTGTAATTTCAAAGGAGATGAATTCAGACTCATGTTTTTCAAAGAAAAATATTACAATGTTAGTAGTTAGTATTCAGTGGCTGTTAAAATTCAAATACGTAAAGTATATCCAGGGTGCGATTTGTTTGTTTGTTTTTTGATCATGCAAAACGTGCATGAGGATTTTGAAATTTGGGGGTTACTTTTGATTCACTTTTTTTGATGACCCCTAAGTGAAGGAGTTTAAGTACCTCGGGGTCTTGTTCGCGAGTGAGGGGACGACGGAGCGGGGGATTGGTCGGAGAATCGGCGCAGCGGGGCGGGGTGGGGGGTTGTTACATTCAATTTATCGCACCGTTGTGACGATAAGAGAGCTGAGCCAGAAGGCAAAGCTCTCGATCTACCGGTCAGTTACGCATGGCATACTAAAAGATGAAAAATGCCTATATTTCTGCTCTAGCTGTATATTTGGTGTCTTTTTGATTATCATGTGTATATTACGTGTTTTTATTTGTTGCTTCCTGCTGCCATCGTCTAGAATCATCTGGCCAAAGGACTACGGTTAAAACAATTAGCCAAGAAATGTTGATTATATATGTCTTTATAAAATAAAAGAGAAAGTTTTGGTTCCTACCCTCACCTATGGTCATGACCGAAAGAACGAGATCCAGGGTACAAGAGGCCGAAATGGGTTTCCTCAGGAGGGGGGGGCTGCCGTCTCCCTTAGAGATCAGGTGAGAAGCACAGGTGGAGGGACGTCCAGCTGGGAGGAGGTCTCGGGGAAGACCAGGACTAGGTGGAGGGACTTCCAGCTGGGAGGAGGCCTCGGAAGACCAGGAGTAGGTGGAGGGGCGTCCAGCTGGGAGGAGGCCTCGGAAGACCAGGAGTAGGTGGAGGGGCGTCCAGCTGGGAGGAGGCCTCGGAAGACCCAGGACTAGGTGGAGGGACGTCCAGCTGGGAGGAGGCGTCGGAAGACCAGGACTAGGTGGAGGGACGTCCAGCTGGGAGGAGGCCTCGGAAGACCCAGGACTAGGTGGAGGGGCGTCCAGCTGGGAGGAGGCCTCGGGGGAAGACCCAGGACTAGGTGGAGGGATTATATCTCCAACCTGGCCTGGGAACCCCTTGGGATCCCCCAGTCAGAGCTGGTTGATGTGGCTCGGGAAAGGGAAGTTTAGGGTCCCCTGCTGGAGCTGCTGCCCCCGAGACCCGAGACCGGATAAGAGGACAAAGATGGATGAACTTTTGATTGAAATTTGACAAGCAGATTAGTAATGTTGTTAGAGCTTTTCCAGCTTTGTCTCCTGGCTAAAGTTAAGCTGAGAAGGATTATTCTGAAGTAGCAGTACTTTTACTTGAGTCATATTATTCTGAAGTAGCAGTACTTTTACTTGAGTCATATTATTCTGAAGTAACAGTACTTTTAAGTCATATTATTCTGAAGTAACGGTACTTTTAAGTCATATTATTGTGAAGTAACAGTACTTTTAAGTCATATTATTGTGAAGTAACGGTACTTTTACTTGAGTCATATTATTCTGAAGTAACGGTACTTTTAAGTCATATTATTGTGAAGTAGCAGTACTTTTACTTGAGTCATATTATTCTGAAGTAACAGTACTTTAACTTGAGTCATATTACTCTGAAGTAACAGTACTTTTAAGTCATATTATTGTGAAGTAACGGTACTTTTACTTGAGTCATATTATTCTGAAGTAACGGTACTTTTAAGTCATATTATTGTGAAGTAGCAGTACTTTTACTTGAGTCATATTATTCTGAAGTAACAGTACTTTAACTTGAGTCATATTACTCTGAAGTAACAGTACTTTTAAGTCATATTATTGTGAAGTAACGGTACTTTTACTTGAGTCATATTATTCTGAAGTAACGGTACTTTTAAGTCATATTATTGTGAAGTAGCAGTACTTTAACTTGAGTCATATTATTCTGAAGTAACAGTACTTTAACTTGAGTCATATTACTCTGAAGTAACAGTACTTTTAAGTCATATTATTGTGAAGTAACGGTACTTTTACTTGAGTCATATTATTCTGAAGTAACAGTACTTTTAAGTCATATTATTCTGAAGTAACAGTACTTTTAATTGAGTACAATTTTCGGCTCCTCTGCTTACAACCTGCCCTCACGCCAAACAGCTCCTGCTCACACTCAGATTTTCTCAGCATCTGCTTGAACTTTATGCCTTGACTCAGACAGATTTCCTGCCCTCAGCTCCAGCTCTCCTCCTGATGATTACTTTCTATAGATAAATAACGCTGGAATATTAAAATTATTAATTATTTAAGGGAAGCACGCTGGGATGTCATTTCTTCTCTCAGGACGAAGCCTGGTGCACATAGATTGCACCAGATCTTTTTGATTATGTTTTCTCATCGTAGCGTTAAATCCCAACGACCCCCCCCCAAGCCACGGCCTGGCCGCGCTCCCGGAGAGCTGGTCCCAGCTGTAGCTACAGAATTTGTATTTTAGGCGTATTTGTCGAGGCGGGGGGGGCACAGCTGGCTTGCGTTGACGCGAGCTGACCACAGACATGTTGAGGTTCTTCAGAAGAGCAGAGTGGTTTAATTTCTGCAGAATTAACAAACAAGAGGCGAGTCTCTCAAGCAGTTAAAGCACATAATGCACCTTTAACCAAACGCAGCTCAGCTCAGTGTTGGAAGGAGTATTCAGATCCTTTAGTTAAGTATAAGTACTAATACCACAGTGTAAGAATACTCTGTTACGAGTAAAAGTCCTGCATTGAAAAAGTTACTAAAGTAAAAGTATGTAAGTATCATCAGGAAAATGTAGTTCAAAGCTACAGTGTGTAGTTTCTGTCGCTCCCATGAGCTTGTACCATATGATACAAGCCGTCCCCCTCTCCATGCAGTTGCTAGTAGCCAAGGAGGACACGGAGAATTAAAAAAACATGGTCATTGTCGCCGGGGGTGTGGCCTTGACCAACTGCCACTTTGCTTGTTTGAAAGCCATGATGTCTCTCTCTCATGGGGGATTCTCTGGGCGGGCAAAGCAGAGAAAGGGGAGGTAACCTGGCCCCCTATGACCTCATAAGGGGCAATATTCCATATCAGCCCATCTGAGCTTTCATTCATCAGCAGAGCAGGATACCCAGGGCTCGGTTTACACCTATCATCATTTCTAGCCACTGGGGGGCCATAGGCAGGCTGGGGGACAGAATGAGGGTTATTGACCATGAATTCCTAAAAGTAGTAAAACTAGTAAGGTGGTGTTAGGGAAAGTCTGAAAAAGGGACAAAAATGTTAATTTTTTTGTCCGTTTTTGACCCGGGAGGACAACACAAGGGTTAAAAAATAAAATAAAGTGATACTTGAAAGGAGATCTTCCCTGCAGCCTGAAGCAGATCTGTGACTCTACAGGTTGTTTTTGTTATGTGCTTAATACTTAATCCCCTATGTCTCATTATGGTGTGGGGTGGGGTGGTGTGGTGGAGTACAAAGGGTGAGTCAGCTGGATTTTAAATATCCAGGCATGCCTGTGCTCTGGGGTTGCTCTGAGTGGCCCATTCATTCTGGGTCTGCTGGGAGGACATTTAAAGCGACTGAGACACCCAGAGGCGATGTGAGCCGGGGCAGCTCGGCCGTATAAAAGCAGCCGGCTGCAGTGTGCAGAGGACGTGCTCGTGCAACGTTACAGGGAGGCTGCTTGTTCAGAGAGGAGGAGAGGAGGATGCATACTGTAGTCTCTGTTGCAGAATGAGGAAAACACTTCAGGTGAAGAAGTCCTTTTACTTTGGAGCAACACAAGAAGACATCATAAGCAACGTGGATTAATTCGTTGGATGTGGGTTCAGTTATGAGTACTCGTCGAGATCTGAGCGATCCTGATCCTCTTCATGGATTTGTTGTTTCAAAGGTAGGTTAGGTCTCGTTCATGTAAGGGACTAATGCCCCCAGGCTATCATTCAACGTTTTATTACATATGACATGTTTGGTCAAGAAATACTCACGTTCCACGGTAATATTTACAGTTTGGATTCATTGAAATACTTTAAAGCAACAAAATAATTCAAAAATTAAGAAATTAAACTCAGAAGAAAACTCATATCAGTGAAATGTAATCCTCGGAGGGGAAATGTAGAAACTTAAAACTAAAAAAATCTTTTCTTTAAACTGTACCCTGGGGGGGTGGTTTGTGTGGGTGTTTGTGTTTGAGTGTGTTTGAGTGTGTGTGTGTGTGGGTGTGTGTGTGTCACAATAACACATATATATATATATATATATATATATATATATAGCACATAAAATGACTTGTATATATATTATAGTATATATGTGTTTCTAACAATATACTAAATGTACACGATAAAAACATATATATACAAAACAGTATATATTGGTTTTATTGTGTTTCTAACAATATACTAAATATACACAATGAAAACACACACACATATATATATATATATATATATATATATACATAAATAACGTGTATATTGGTTTTATTGTGTTTCTAACAATATATTAAATCTCTCTTTTCTTTAAACTGTATCCTACAGGAAATGTTTGTCATCTTATGTGCGCATATATATATATATATATATATATATATATATATATATATATATATATATATATATATATATATATATATATATATATATATATATATATATATATATGTGTGTGTAGGTTTTTGTTGTGTTTAATATACCCACATCTTTTACAGTAGACATATAGCATGACATTTAAGCAAACTTCATGTTATGTTCCGATTAATAAACACCATGTTAGTACAAATAGAGATGATGAAGATAGAAAAAAGTAAAAAAATAAAGGCCAAAAATCAAAATCATGTTGGGGCAAAAACAAAATAAATGAAATCAATACATACAAAGGATTAATTAAACATTAAACCCAGTGTTGCATATAATCACTTTGAAAGTATATAGGGTTAGGGTTTTATATATATATATATATATATATATATATATATATATATATATATATATATATATATATAGCAATATGTTTCCCTTTCATGATGCATATGCACCACTGTTTGCATGTCTCTTTGTACGATTTGTTAGTTTGTTATTTGCATGTATGACCTTTGTTCCTTTTACATGTATTTATAGTCACGTACATATGTGTGTATGTGTGTATGTGTATGCACCTGACACCAAATGGCACATTTCTTGTAAAAGTTAGCTTCTTAATCCTTCATTTCCAACTCTGACTCTGAGTCTTCGCTGCTTACAGCGTGTCGGGCAGTGTCATTGCCCCGCTGCGTTATAACAGCTATTTTAGAGGAATGCCTTCAGGACTTTTCTGTGCCGGCAAAGAACTGTCAGAACTTGTTCAGACTTCCCCGTGTTGCCTCGTATGAAGAGACAAATAAGAGAGGGCTGGAAAACAAATGTCGAGCTGTTGAGTCCCTTCGCCCTGAGGAGCTTGGCTTGTCCGTAGAGAGACGACGGTGATGAAATACCATTTTGGAGGTTATCCCATAGTGCGATGTTGATGTAATATGTAAAAACCTGTAAGGGACTGTATGGGAATGATTAGGGTGTGGCTAGCCCTCATGTTGTCTTTGGGTCAAATTTGACCCGTTTTCAGTTCATTCCTTTTTTTTTGGCACAAAAAATGGGTCGGCGAAATAAGCGCTGACAAGGTCAACATTAAAAATATGGAAAAAACACCAAAAAAAGCACCCACAACATTGAAAAACTGACAAAAATGTCAGAAAGAAGCGATAATAATGTTGAAAAAAAGTGACCAAAATGGGTTTTTTTTTCATGGTTGACGGGAAGGTGACACAAGGGCTAGTCTCGCATTGCCAGACACTCCTCTGCAGCAGTGCGAAGGAGGGTCTGGCTAGTCCCCACAGCATTCTGGGATGGGAGAAAAACGTGCTCTGGTTTATCGGCATTCCTTTAATCCAATCACAATCGTCTTGGCGCCGGACGGAGCCACGGTGCCGCTGCTAAATAGTCTCAGGAAGGAAGTTGTTTTGGTGGAACATGTCTACGTTCAGGAGTAGTTTTAGTCGTCAACAGAGACTCCGATTGGACAGATAGTCTAGCTAGCTGTCTGGATTTACCCTGCAGAGATCTGAGGACCAGGTAACCAGAGTCCTCAGATTGGACAGATAGTCTAGCTAGCTGTCTGGATGTACCCTGCAGAGACCTGAGGACCAGGTAACCATAGTCCTCAGATTGGACAGATAGTCTAGCTGTCTGTCTGGATTTACCCTGCAGAGACCTGAGGACCAGGTAACCATAGTCCTTAGAAATCAGCCGCAGGTTAGAGCGCCGACACAGAGACAGAGGACGGGGACAGACATGCGGCCAAATGGAGTGACATTCGGTAAAATTTCCAGCCGAGCAATCCCAGAAGTGGAACATCAGTGACAAAAGGTAGTGATGAGGGGCCCTTTAATTTTTTAAAAGCATGACTTTCCTGACAGATTGTTGTGCCACAACAATCTGAATGATATCCTACAAAGTGATATTCTACGTCCAGAATATTAGACTGGTCACATGACAATTAAGTTCAGTGGCCTTTACAGTTAAATAATGCTGAGAAAAGGAGACCGTAAGCTGGGTGAAAAGCACCGAGACCTGATAAGGCTGCATATGACAAAATAGAAAGGAAAATGAGAAAGTTCATGTAGAATAAGCATACAACTTTGTCATGGCACTTATTTTGGGGCGCAGCAACAAGACTTAGACTTCTCTTTATTAATCCTTTTGGGATGACTCCTGCAAGGAAATTTAAATTTCCAGCAGCAAGAAAAATACAGTAAAGAGAAAAAACGACAGTATAAAAACAACAATAATAACAGTAATAATAATAATAATAATAATAACAGTAAAACCTTTGGCTATAAAAAGACATTTACCATAAATTATCAGTCAAGTGTAAAGTCAAGTGTCCAGGTGTTTATGTGAGTCCGGGTATGTGTGTGTGTGTGTGTGTGTGTGTCCTGTCCTCTTTGACCCAGTCTTGTTTTTCTTCTCAGTATCTTCTCACCCTGAGGAAGCACATCAGACCCAGAGTCCAGCGGTGATGCTGGCCATGCAGCGCTACAACTCCTCGGGCATCACTGCCACCGTTCCCCTCTGTAACCACACCCCCACGGTGCAGGATCCCGAGGTAGAGGCCGTTATGGCCCTCAATGCCACCCACCCACCCAACAATCCCACAGCCGCCGGGCTCACCATGACGCTGGGCATCCTGTTCAACGTGGTGGCCCTCATCATTCTCGCCAAGGCTTACAACCGCTTCCGGCGGCGGTCAAAGGCCACGTTCCTGCTCTTTGCCAGCTCCCTGGTGGCTACAGATCTGGCTGGACATGTCATCCCTGGAGCTCTCGTACTCAGGAGATACGTCTCCAGCTTTCGAGGCGATCCCGCCAATCCGGATGCGTCCTGTCTGTTCCTGGGCGGCTGCATGGTGTTCTTCGGCCTGTGCCCTCTCTTCCTGGGCTGCGCCATGGCAGCTGAGCGCTGCCTGGGCGTCACCAGGCCTTTGCTGCACGCTCGTCTGGTGACCACAGCACGGACAAAGGTGGCGCTGGCCCTGATCTGGCTGCTGGCTCTATGCGTGGCCCTTCTACCCTTCTTCAGCCTGGGTGCGTACACGTACCAGTACCCTTGGACGTGGTGCTTTATCAGGGTGATGGAGCGCACCGGAGCGACGGATCTGGCCTTTGTGATGCTGTTCTCTGGGCTGGCTCTGAGCTCGCTGGCGTCGGCCTTTGTGTGCAACACCATCAGCGGGATCACGCTGGTGAGAGCCCGGCTGAAGAAGAGATCCTGCTCCCAGCGCCGCTCGGCCAGGTCCCACGACACAGAGATGGTGGTGCAGCTGGTTGGCATCATGGTCACCTCCTGCATCTGCTGGAGCCCTCTGCTGGTGAGAGCTGGTGTCAAAATTTCAAGATTTCTTTATTGTCATACCACAGTACACGGTAGTATGAAATTATGTGCAAAGTTCACAGCTTAAAAGAATACAGCACAGGAACAATTAAAAACATGTCAAAATATTTGATATATGAATGAAAATAAATAAATGCTTATATGGGTGTGCAGAGCATGTAGAGTGATAAATATAAATACATAACGTCTAAAAAAAACTAAAAATATAAATATCTAGATACCAGATACATACAGTTGGGAAAAAATATAAAGTATAAATATCCGTATTTAAAGTAAAATAGTGTGATAGAGAATAAGATACTCAGGTGCAAATCAATCAAACTTCATCTTTATCAGAATCAGAAATACTTTATTGATCCCTGAAGGGAAATTCTGTGTAACAGTTACACAAAGTATATAAATATCAGAGTAGAAATATAAATAAAGAAATATAAGGAGTGTGGATATGTACGATATTTACATGATTAAAGGAATTTTTATGATACAGTATTTACGTCATTAAGGAGTTGTAATGGTGAAGACGAAAGACGGAGGAACTGCAACAGGATGCATCCACGTTGGCGCATGTGCACTCCTGAAACTATAGCAAGACTCCCATATAGCAAAACATATCATAACATTTAAATGCCCCTCTCCAACACCACGAATACAGCCTAACCTTAGAGTCACTCAGCCAGGCATGCCAAAACATTTATTTATGAACTTGGATGTTTAATGGAAAATAGTCTCAGAAAGAAATAACACAACATGGTGTCAACATAAAACACAGTCAGCTCGCTTCAGCAGACGCAGGGATGTAGACCAGAATGGGGGAAATCCCATGTATCCCTCGCAGCCTGCATGGAAATGTAGCACAAAGTGCTTCATACAATACCCCCCCAACACACACACACACACACACACACACACACACACACACACACACACACGTAACACAATATTCCACCCCCGAGCCCCATTCACCCACCTATACCTATCCCCAAATTGAAGTGTTTTTGAAATAGTATTGAGAGTAAAAGTTGACATATTCCAGTCTGTGATTATCATCAACATCCATTCCTTTAATTTTAGTCTCAATAATTCCTAATTTCTGCTTTTCTAACTCAAACATTAGGTATAATTTCCTATAAATGAGCTTTATTGACTGTAAATACAAAAAATAACTAAAACTAAAGTTAATAAGTTATTGTTACGTAGTGTTAAACGTCGAAAAAAGGGACAAATATTGGAAAAAAGGGACAAAAATGATAAAAATCATCAATAAAAGTGTTGATTTTTTCTTTTCTTTTTCAGGTCTTCGGACTGATGTCGGCCACGCAGTCCTACAGTGGCTTCCTGGACGGTGACAGAGACACTTATAGGGGGCTGATGGTGATGGGCGTCAGGATGGCAACCTGTAACCAGATCCTGGACCCGTGGGTCTACATCCTGCTGCGACGCGCCGTCCTCAGGAAAATCTACCGTATCACCAAAAGACAGGCCAGTTTCAAAGGAAGCACGTTCCGCTCCGTTCGCTGGGACGTCAGCTCCTTTCAGAACTCCGAGAAAAGCAGTACTAAGAAGAAGGGGGACGTGTCACCTATCACTTTTTAAGGGATGCTGCTCTGTTTGTTGGATCCTCACTGAGCCCAGCATGCAGTCCATCATCTGTTTGAGATTCTTTATGAGGAATAACCCCTTGAGATGTGGCGTCTCGTTTTCGAGGGGGTCCTTAAAGGCAAGAAAATACAGTACATTCACAATTAGACAAGATAATTAACAAAACAACTTGAGAGGACTAAAAAAAACATACTGACAGACAAAAGCTCTCCATCACAATCACACCAAAACCACCCATATCCTCCTCATTCCAACCATTACTCTAAGAAATAAATCCGTAAAGTAACAGAAACAGTACCGGTGGCTCATTACCCGGACTTTCTACCGTAATTAAAAAACAGGGTTTTTCAGTTAAATAACTGTGTCAATGGTAAAAAAAACAAAACACTTTCTGTTATGTTGTAAATGAACAGAAATATAGCTGTGAATCACGTACAAGGGACAATTTCTGTTTGAATTTACAGTCACACAACTGTTAATTTACAGATATTTCTTAGAATGTTTTAGACAATAAACAGTTAAGGTCATTGATATAGACAGTTGAGAAAAGAATAAAAATAAATAAAAATAAAAAGTAAAGGCTCAAGTATGAGGAAAACAGTTGCAGCTTGTATGCAAATAATTAAGAAGAGACATCTTAAACTGGTGAAAAGAGAAGTTAGAGCTAAAAGACCTCGGTAAACATCTGGATCCTAACCCAAAGGTGTTAAAAGGTCCCAATGAAAACAGCTGTCTCTCCCTGGCTGGTGGGAACGGGAGCTCCATCTACACTGCTACGCTTTGTTTTCAAAACTAATATCTTCTGCTATGTTTACGCCCCAGCGCCCACACTACTGCTGAGCCGTTTCGAAGACACTGCTGCCCCCGTTTTGGTTAGAAAACTCCGGCGTTGTAGTCTGGACGGACACAAACGGAGACATTTGGAAACGAGGACGCACGTCTTCTTTATCAGTTAGGTAACCTCAATGCTGATGTTACGATCTGAGCTGAGGCTTTGAAAGCACGTGTCGATAAATCCCGGAAGTTGTCCGTGAAGCACGTATCGAGGCTATATATCGTTTTAGACAAATGATGCGGGACTGGGTTAGGAAGTGGTTTGAGTCTACACGGTTGTTTTTTTTATTACACATGCATTTTCTTCATTTTCAACTTCTACATCCATGATTTTCTCGTTGACGGTTAAAGAAATGGAGCAACAGGTCCCGTTGCTCTGGACGGAGACCAGTGGAGTCTATTAGAAGCTCTTTCCCGGTGATGCTGAGCGTTACTGCGCAGCCTCCAACTGAGCTTCAAGACGTAGATGTGACGTGAGCAACCTGTCTGAAAGCTGTAATTCTTCTGGTAGCTGTGCAAGAGAAATCTCAATCATTCGTAATCATAACGTCAGACCATCTGCTTCCTGTTTACACTGGCACGCACATGCCCAGTGTGTGTGAACGGTCATGTGATATGTGATGTCAGACGTGTTCAGATTAGTTCTGCTACTGGAGCTGAAACTCTCGTGTGGACGGAGATCGTTTTTGTCTCGAAACGCCGCTTAAAAATGAAAACGTAGCAGTGTAGATGCAGCCTGATTTACGTGCATGAAGTATATGTGTTCCAGATTGAATTGAGAATATAATGATACTGACAGCTAATGGTAACCTCTTGGTTTGTTGGATGTACAGTATGAGCCAGTGTTACATTACACAAGAAGCTTAATTTCTTCAAAAACTGCTAACAGTGTTTATCATAATGCAACATGGCCCATATCCAGGACATGTTCCCATGGAAATCTGTCCTCTACGAGAGCAGCAAAAGGGGTTGTTGTTGGTTGGAGTGTGATGTAAATGTGTCTTTGTGGGGACGTGAAGACTGCATGTAGTCTCAAAGCAAGCATCCCAACTCAAAGGTGTTTGTGGGTTTTGTTCTCTGACACAATGTAAAAGTCTATGACTTGTATAAATGCTCACATAAGAGAGCCATAAGAGGCTGTGCTTTTTCCTCAGCTTCAAGATGTGAAAACAGCGTGCGTGTGTGTGTGTGTGTGTGTGTGTGTGTGTGTGTGTGTGTGTGTGTGTGTGTGTGTGTGTGTGTGTGTGTGTGTGTGTGTGCGTGTGTGTGTTAGAGCCCGACCGATATCGGCGGGCCGATATTATCGGCTGATATTAGGCATTTCCCGAACTATTGGTATCGCATTTATAATGGCCGATACATTTATTTTTATTTTTTTTAATTAATATTCATTCATCACAATCATTTATAATGACAAATAAATGATTCTGATCACGTGAGCATTTGATGGTTTTTTGCGACTGCACATTCAAGGTTTTCGCAATTTTCCGGACTGATTGACCGTCATTTCTTAAAGTAACGATGGCCGCTCGTTTCTCTTCTCTTAGCTGATTGGTTCTTGCCATAATATGAATTCTACCAGTCGTCCAATAGGCTGTCGGCTGTGTATCAAGCTGACTTCTGCACAACACAACTGATGGTCCCAACTCCATTAATAAGGCAAGAAATCCCACTAATGAACCCTGACGAGGCACACCTGGGAAGGGAAACCATTTCAGGTGACTACCTCATGAAGCTCATTGAGAGAACACCAAGGGGGGGGGGGGTAATTTTGAAGAAACTAGAATACAAGACATGTTTTCAGTTCATAGTACATAACTCCACATGTATTCATTCATAGTTTTGATGCCTTCAGTGAGAATCTACACTGTAAATAGTCAAAGATAAAGGAAACTCATTAAATGAGAAGGTGTGTCCTAACTTTTGGCCTGTACTGTATATCGGCCGATATATCGGAATATCGGATTTTTAAATAACCAAATATTTGGTATCAGCCTTAAAAATCCTTTATCGGTTGGGCTCTAGTGTGTGTGTGTGTGTGTGTGTGTGTGTGTGTGTGTGTGTGTGTCCAATGTTGTGCTGGGACATGAATGAGAATGTGAGTGTGTTATTATTGTGTGTTTGTGACTGCGTGTACAGTATTATGTAGTATGTACAGTATTATGTAGTATGTACAGTATTATGTAGTATGTACAGTATTATGTAGTATGTACAGTATTATGTAGTATGTACAGTATTTTCCCCCCTCTGAGTGTCTGGGGATCGTGTTGCAATCGCTAATTGAATGTAATATCGTTAACAAAAAGGAATGTAAGATTGGATAATAAATGGCTGTCTGTTACTGTCTCATCTTATTCAGCTTTATAATTGATGTCAAAATGTCAAATTAGCACAAAGGCCGTAAAACAGCTAGTCTGCCCGGTAACAACAATACGTCCAAAGCTCTTTAATTTAAATTTAATTCAATTTGAATTTATAGTGTTTATTGTTCCCCAGTGGGGAAATTACAATGCACACTCTGTTATGTTAGTAATCACACACAGGCCTGAAATACACACACACACACACACACACACACACACACACACGCACACACGCACACACACACACACACACACACACACACACACACGCGCGCGCACACACACACACACACACGCACACACGCACACACGCACACACACACACTTACACACACACACTTGCTCAGGACCTATTCATGCACAAATGGAGAGATGTCAGAGTTAGTGGGCAGCCAGTGCTGGACCCTGAGGGGTTTGGGGGGGTGTGGGGGGGTATGGTGCCTTGCTCAAGAGCACCTGGCAGTGCCCAGTAAGTGAACTGGCATCTCTCCAGCCACCACACTCCATACTTTGGTCCATACGGGGACTTGGACCAGCGACCCTCCGGTTCCCAAGCTAACGTCCTACAGACTGAGCTACTGCCCCCAAATACAACTATTTCTTTTAACAGATTTGCACAGTGCCAATCATCAGCAACGTGACACCTGGAAATATTTTTAGATTATTAAAGGCTGGGTTAATATGACGGGTACATGTGGGCCTGGCCTGACTCCCAGGTTTTTACAGATAAAGAGTCCAGGGATGCAATTTGTTTTTTTGTTGTTTTTTTTTTGTCTTTCTGTCGCAGAAACTTTCCTCTTAATGAAATTAAATAATCAACTCAACTTCTAAACTCAAGTTTATTTTGAATAACAGCTTTCATGCAATCATGCAGCTCACAGAGCAACGTTAAAACATTTAAAACGTCCCAAACGAAGCATGAATTCAGCCCCCCTTTGCAGGGGTGTCAGACTGTGGGTGGAAATGGGCAGTGTTGGGCCGGTTACTCCCAAAATGTAATACATTATAGATTACAAGTTACTGTCATTTGAAGGTTTTTGCTCCTGTAGAAGCTTAGACTTTTTCTATGGACACAAAAAGTTTATTTCTCTCCAATATTGTTCACAAATTGGTCTAAATCTGTTAGTATATTGTGGCCAGCCTAAGGCACACCTGTGTATTAATCATGCTTTCTTTCAGCATCATTATATACCACACATGTGAGGTGGATGGATTATAGGAGAAGTGCTCACTAACACAGATTTAGACTGATTTGTGAATAATATTTAAGAGAAATAAGCCTTTTCATGTAGGCTACATAGAAAAAGTCTTAGATCTTTGAGTTCAGCTCATGAAAAATGGGGGCAAAAACAAAAGTGTTGCGTTTAATGATCCGTAATATTCAACACATGTAAGAAATAAGAATAAACTGATGTTATATAGTCGATATGATCAGCAAGGCCGGCTACAAAGATCATTGAATGAACCAACCAGCTGTTGTGGGTAGACAATTCAATTCAAAGCCTTCATTGCTAGCCACGCCCCTGTTGTGCCCACCCCTTTCTCCAATTGGCTACAACTGCAGTCACGTGTAATTGCTGTCCAATCAGCAGAGTGGTTTTTCAGATCGTGGGCGTTTCCATTTCCACACTTGTGCAGCCGAGAGTCTGGGAGCTAGCGTGCAGCTGCCGTCCATTAGCAGCAACGCCACCACGGTGAGTAAGAAAAATATATAATTTCAGCCCTTAACATAAACGGGATTATGTATTAAATGGTCGCTGAACTAAGGTAACCAACGAAGTCCGACACTACATTTCTAGTATGTATTTAAATGCGCTTGAGAAATATATCCCTTCGGCTTTGTTCGGCTAAGCTAACATGCTAAGTGCTAACTGTAGCTAGCTGGACCCTCAATGGGGTCTCCTCGACCATTTTGATGTCTGAAAGATAACAAACCGTCCAAACACGATTTCCCGTAAAGTATTTGTACTTTTATTAAGTCATTCAGTTGACAATGATGATAAATATGTACTTATATTCCGTGGTTAATGACCACGTCGGCATTACGCAGCTTTTTAGATGGGTTTTTGTGGGGGTTGTGAACGTTAGCTAGCTGGTCGAGCTTGGCGTTGCATTAAAATGGCGTCTGTTTTTTTTTTTTTTTTTTAATTCTCCTAATACAGCTGCGGGGTCTGGGTCCTATAATTGATGTGGTGCGTCTATGTAAAGGCACTCTTCCCCTGGAAGTAAAGGTTAAATGTGTCTATGCGGGTTAAACGGTGTGAGCTGTAACGTAACCTGTTAAGTACGTTGTAGTTTCACCTCTTCTACCCTTTTTATCGTTGTAATGCTTTGTCAGTTATTATTGTCAATTATTTCAAAGTTTCCACATAGCATGTGGGCTTTGTGGGTGTGTCACGGTCAATGAATGATCTGAACCTGGTTCAATGTGGTCTACATGTGACAAAACAAAGATTGCAATCTCCCTTAATTTCACAAATCGAACAGGCTTTTACAGATATAGGCCAATCACGCATCAATTGAAGACCGGAAGGCCGTATCTGAGTGGGGATGCGACTCTTCTTTCTGCCCTACAATGGCTGAGCCTGATAGATACTGCTGGACCAAGTCTCCTACGACAATGTGGTTCGGATTGTAAATGAAAAGTATAAAAAAAACCATCTCAAAGGGTACAAGACTGTGTCACTACCTGATGTGAGTCGAGTTGCGGATGGTCACTTTGCAACAGGTAGCCTACGTTACATGTCAATACATGTCATTTAGCTCACTCTTTTGTCCAAAGAGACTTACAATTGCTATATATGTCAGTGTCTTCACTGCTGTGTCTTGCTCAGGGATACACTGGTTGATGTACTACAGGGGAATCGAACCTGGGTCTCCCACACCAAGGCATGTGTTGTCTCCACTGCGCCATCAAAACCCTAACCAGAGACTTATAATTGCTATATATGTCAGTGTCCTCACTGTCCTCACTGCTGTGTCTTGCTCAGGGACACATTGGTCGATGTTCCACAGTGGGGATCGAACCTGGGTCTCTCACACCAAGGCATGTGTTGTCTCCACTGCGCCATCAAAACCCTAACCAGCTAGCTGCTGAAGAGAGACTTCTGTAATGTCAATACAGTAAAAATTGACCTATTTAACAAAGTACACTGCTGGCTACACAAATGCAGCAAAGGTTGTCCATTCCTAGATTTATCCAATCTGGATTTAGTTATCCCAGAGAGGCTTAAAGATTCTTTATAAACAGTTAAGAAGCTTAAAGGTCCAATGTGGAGGAATTTCTCCCATCTAGCGTTGAGATTATTTGTTGCAATCAACTCTCTCGTGCCACACAGTTCAAAGTACGTATTCCAGCTACGGTAGCCCTCATGCTTCAAAAAGCCGGCCTCTTGCTCTTTTCAGTATCCTTTTTGTAGGCGAAGAAGACTCCTGTCCCTGAAATTTGTATTTTGAATACGTGTGGTCCTCCATGTTTCCTTCTTCAGACTTGGCCGGGAAGTGACGATATGCATTAGCAGTCTTGTGAGTTTATGTCCATTACCGGCTAACGTATTTCAAGATGGCGCATGAAGCGTCTACCCCAGTTTATGCAAATGAGGATGTAAAATTTCAAGCCAACAGGAATACTTGGAATTTATGGTGGTGGTGGTGTATATTCATGAAAAAGGACAAGTATGGAAACAGGCAGAACAGATTTTGATAGTGGATAACTCAACACGTTACACACTGGACCTTTTTTAAATTTTCACTATTTGCATGTAAGCCCTTTGGGCGTGTCACAATAAATGAAAGATGTCCTGCCTGCTCACTGAACCCACTATTTCACCCTGATCACACCAGGCCCACTCGCGCCATTGAACAGCCAGTCATCCGTGAAGGAACTCGGGATGGCCCCTACTCGGAGAGCAGCCATTTCTAGTAGCACTGCCATAGTCTGTACCAACTAACTTATTATCTTGTGAAATTGCTGAACCGAACTTATGTAATGGATATGGAAGCGAGGTATACATCCAATGAAGGCGGTATTCATACAGGACCCAGCGATGTCTTGTGATGTAAGGACAGTAACCTAATATGATAAATGGATAAGGTTTACTTGGTTTAGCCTCAATCTGCCTCTATCAGCAACTTTGTGTGTCTGTCTGTGAGAGAGTGACGGTGAGTAGCTTTGGACCAAGTAGCGACTCTAGAGTCATAGTGAGAGACTCAGAGACTCTAGAGTCGCAGTGAGAGACTCTAGAGTCGCAGTGAGAGACTCTAGAGTCGCAGTGAGAGACTCTAGAGTCGCAGTGAGAGACTCTAGAGTCGCAGTGAGAGACTCTAGAGTCGCAGTGAGAGACTCTAGAGTCGCAGTGAGAGACTCTAGAGTCGCAGTGAGAGACTCTAGAGTCACAGTGAGAGACTCTAGAGTCACAGTGAGAGACTCTAGAGTCGCAGTGAGAGACTCTAGAGTCACAGTGAGAGACTCTAGAGTCGCAGTGAGAGACTCTAGAGTCGCAGTGAGAGACTCTAGAGTCGCAGTGAGAGACTCTAGAGTCACAGTGAGAGACTCTAGAGTCGCAGTGAGAGGCTCTAGAGTCGCAGTGAGAGGCTCTAGAGTCACAGTGAGAGGCTCTAGAGTCACAGTGAGAGGCTCTAGAGTCACAGTGAGAGGCTCTAGAGTCACAGTGAGAGGCTCTAGAGTCACAGTGAGAGACTCTAGAGTCACAGTGAGAGACTCTAGAGTCACAGTGAGAGACTCTAGAGTCGCAGTGAGAGACTCTAGAGTCACAGTGAGAGACTCTAGAGTCACAGTGAGAGACTCTAGAGTCACAGTGAGAGACTCTAGAGTCACAGTGAGAGAAACAGTGTCTCCCCTGTTTTTTCTGACCACGGTGGGAAACGTGTAGCAGGACAAGTCAACTCACTCCTTGATTTCAAGTAATTTTTATGGAGAAGGAGAACCAGGAAATGCAACGCTGCGTTGGGGTGTTACATTTTTCGAGAGCAGCACGTCAGGCTAAGGCGTAGGGTCCGGCATATGTGCGTGTCTCCACGTACCTACGTACGTAGCCACGGCGTAGATTTTACTCAGAAGTATACATCGACGCCATCCATTACGGAAATGCGTCGACGCAAATAATTTGCATTGTCGCGTCTAAAGATAACATCGCTGCCAACAGCGCAACAAAAAGGCTCGCACACAGTCTCCTAAAGCGTGGGAGTATTTTACTCCTAATGCCAACAAAGTGGTATTCTGTAGACTTTATAAAATGATCCCTGAGTCAGGATAACAGCAGCAGAACACCGTAAGTTCTGCTCACCTCTGCCTCTCCAGCTTCTCTTTATTTTTGGATTTATTCCATAAATCGGAGTTCATATGTTGCTAAAATTGCACTTTTTTCCTGTAAGATTAAAGGAAGAAGAGCTGGGATGTTAAACAAGCTTATTCATTATTTTACCTACTACTGTTTAAAAAAAAAAAAGGAAGCAAATACAGGGTCTTCAGGTTGCACTACACATTCATTTTACTTAAAGTGCTGCTTTTTTTACAGATTTGAACATTATTGAAGTTTGTTGTGTAAAATGTTAATTGAGCAATGGGAAAGTAATCCTTAATTGAGAAATTACTCGTTAGATTAGTCGACAATTTGAAAAATAATCGATAGATTAATCTTAAAAAAAAGTTGGGACATTCCTAGTATTATAGCTTACTATATATCTCTCTTTATCTCTATCTATATCTGACTATATCTCTCTATCTATATCTCTATATCTGACTATATCTCTCTTTCTATTTCTATAGTTATCTCTCTGTTTTACTAAGTTCCATTGTACATTATTCCAAGTGCCATTCGAAGAGCACACGTTTGCATGCTAGAAATATGAATGTCTGCACCCTGTGCACATGAAGCTGTGCTTCAAGTCTGATTTTATATACTACGAACTGCATTTCAACCTTGTAATCTCTGAGGCATGTTTCTCTGTCAACAATCTTCTGTTGCTACAGCTGGCAACCACTCCATTTCACTGACAAATGAGTGTGTGTGTGAAGTGTTTTACCCTCATATCAGAAATTTCTTCAAATCAAATGTGGGCCAGCCATCCATCCTTTGTGGATCTGTTAATTTTTAGTTGGCTGCAGATTTTCTAAGTGACATTTAAATGCCGCCTTTACTGTAATAAGTGCATTAACATGTTTTCCTTCCTGTACAGACGGACTGCAACATTGTCATCTGCTGCAGAGAAGACATCTTTTAACGTCATTCGCTGGATATAGGCGTCAACACGGTCTCTAGAACAACAATGGTAACGTCTTCATTTCAGTCTTGGTTTGCATTAAAGGTTTGCATTTCTGTATCATGTGATTTTGTTTGACAGTTGGCTGGTAGCTAAAGCACAGGACGCAGTGGCCTTTTCGTGAAATATTCTGCTAACGGCACAGACGTGTCGGGTCTAATTTAAATCCCAGGACTAGTGCAAGCATTTTGTCACTGCAGTCTGCCCGGGGCTTTAGGAACACATGCTGTAGCGTCCTCATCACCGCCTCCAACTAAATTGGCTTTGGCTGCCTGCGTAGACACAGAGCCTGTGTCATCACTGGCCCAGACAGGAGACCTTGCTGCTCTATTACTTTAATTAATCAAAGACCAGTGAGAGACTGAGAGAGTACGTTGTTTAATCTTGATGAAGGCTTGTCCCATTTAGCAGGATTAATGAAGGTACTTAAATAACTCAAAGCTTTAGACTCACAGGCCAAGTTGGCAGGTAGGTGGGAAAACGCCACAAGCTAAATTTTTAATTGTCTTTTTTTGTAACAGAAAATGCTACCGTGGGTTATATTAGAGGGTAGGAACAAACAGCATATCAGACTGTGTTTTCAGGAAGGAAGCTTAGACACAGGCTCCAAAAAGGTGCCTGTGTGTTTTTAACAGATGTTTTACAACCTGTTTGTTCTTATGTATTACAAATTGGTCTTTGCTAACCCCGTCACAACATAAACCTCTTAGGTACTTCTTCTTTAATCATGATCATGTGTCTTCTGGCCCCTAGCCTCCCCCGATGCGCCACCGCTCCATGCGCGTCTTCATGAACGATGACCGCCATGTCATGGCCAAACACTCGGTCATCTATCCAACTCAGGAGGAACTGGAAAGCGTACAGAACATGGTGTCCCACACAGAGCGGGCCCTCAAGGCTGTCTCCGACTGGCTAGATAAGCAGGAGAAGGGAACCTCCAAGTCTGATTCTGATAGCGCAGAGACAGATAAGGAAAGGTAAGGAGCTCTCAGGAATGTTATTCCTCTTGTTCAGTTTGTAGAAAAGGGGTCAGTAACTGGGGCTGGATGACCTAAAATCTCGATTAATGGACGTTTTATGTAGTTTGTGTTCACTGACTAAGTATGTGTAGTGAATATACTCAACTGTTCAAGCTATAGTGCGTACTTTCTGCCGCCCGTCCTAAGAATTTTAAGTAATTACGACAAAAGTGTCGGTGCGTCCATGTGACAAAAGCCTTCCATGACCGCTGACGGTCGGGACACTGAGACACTGATACAGATATACAGAAATATTATCCACAACAATTATAGCAGTTGGCGGGAAGGAAAAGTTAAAGACTTATCCAGGAAACTGGTGTTTTGTAATGCTCTTCGTCGTTTTGTCTTAAGGTGACTGGTGCTCATCTTTTTTGTCGGCTACACACAACTGCCGCTGAGACGACGGGACCTCAATCGGCTTCCTGTTACCACCCATCCTTACTTAAGCCACTGGATGGTGCAAAGTCATGTGACTACACATGCATAAAGTATGTTTTAGAGCCTGACCAATAAAGGACAAAACGGCAACATACATAACATGGTTGAAGGGTGTTTAGTTATATTCAGTTATCGTCCATTATAAATGCTGATAGCTTGGAAAATGCCTAATATCGGCCCGTCGATACATTGGTCTGGCTCGAGTATGTTTTCAGCGAAAAGTACATGAACACACAGAGTGCAAAGTTTTATGTTAACGAAATAACCAACATAGGGAAAGGGTTTCAAAACTTCAGTTTTGATTAATCGTCCAGCCCTATGAGTGAGAAATGTTGTAATTCCTCTTCTCTAACCGCAGTTCACTTATCTCTGCTGTGCTTCCCCGTGGATCTTCTGTTTGTTTTTTTTTTACAGTGAACACAGAGATCAGGCCACCCGATCTCTGCGTGGCGTAATGAGGGTGGGCCTGGTTGCCAAGGGCCTGCTCCTGAAGGGGGACCTGGACCTGGAGCTGGTGCTCCTCTGTAAGGAAAAGCCTACCATCAATCTGCTGAAGAAAGTCTCTGAAAACCTTGTTACGCAGCTCAAGGTGAGAACATGACTCTGCTAATTCGGGGCACCGTTCAACGTTAAAACCGGCTGAAACGCTTCCTTCGTCATGTCTTTAAAAGACGTGCGCCGTTTGGAGGTTGGATCCTACAACAACAATTGAAGGGAAGCTGAGAATAACCCTCTGCAGACAAATGACGCAGCGGCGATTGACAACGCTCCTACTCAAAAAGCGATACTACAATTTCATTTTAGACATTTATTTCTTATTTTGTAAATATATTAGCAACTTTTGTGGACCCACAATTTTTGTAAACTCATTTCAAGCACCAAAACAATTAGTTTCAGAAGAGAGAAATATTTCTTCTATACAGAAAGCTGAGTTTGTTCTGGACATTTTGATATGAAACACAAATTGGGATCAGTTGTTTGCAAATGCCATAAAAAGGTGAATTTAAAAAGAAATATAAAAATACCATAAGACCTCAGAGGGTTAGAGCCGTTCTAACCAAATATCCGAACTAAGATGAAATAAAAATATCTAAAATCTTTGCCCTTCTGTTCATTCAGATGTTTCTGGTGGAGCAGCTAGTCCGCCTGCTGAGCTCCGTTAATCACGAGTGACAAGTTCATTTTAAATCTGATTACTATCCTGGATTCGGACAAATATTGGACTTTTTGACAGTACGGTTTCTGCTGAACCTTAGAATTTTTTTCCATCAAAGCATACGCTTGCACTTCGTGCGCTACGCTGGTCGACGTGATGCCGCCGCCGCTGATTACGGAGGTGGAGCCTTAAATGCAGTAGGCTGTAAGAAAGTGACAAAGGAACAGAATAAGTGATATTTGGCAGTACTTTCAGTCAAAAAAGCCATTAAAGTCCAGCTACGTGTTCAATTTGCAATGCCGATTTGTCTCGTGACAGCGAGGACCGTAAACAATACACATCACCGCGGTTTGTGACTGCTTACAGTATATACATACATTTGGTAGGAATCGTATCATAGAGGGGGGGATTAAGCTAAAAGCAGCGTCCAGATGTTCCCAAATATTTTAAATTGATGCTGCTTTTACTTCTCTGTGCAGATTGTGTACAGCGTAGACGTTTTTCCCAATTTCAAACGACGTCCCCAAAAGGAAACTTTAACATCTGTTTCATCTAAAAAACATTTGTTTGTTCATCTCACTTCAATGTTATTGCTGCAACATGGGACAAACTGACCAACACATATATAATATAAGGTCCATACTTGGCGTCTGTATCGATACAATATTGCCACTGAAAATATCACGATACTATGCACACACACACACACACACACACACACACACACACACACACACTAATATACATACATTTGGTAGGAAACATCCGAAAGAATACAGAGTTGTGCATGAAGGAATCTAGACTGCAGCCAAAATGCAGCAACACCAGGTGCGGCAAAGCAAGGACAGTCACAGCACAGAATGTTGTTTACTTCATTAATGTGGTTACTGTGGTAACGGCCTGAGGATGGGAGGAGGATTCTGTAATTGGATTCGGCATAATCTTAACCAGTGGATTCGGTGCATCCCTATTGATTACAAACCAGTTGGCCGTCTCTCTACAGTGGATCTGACACCTGAAGTCACCTGCTGTGCGTCTGCCGAGCAGGAGGAAGGACAGCCAAGCCTGTGTCTTTTCCTGTTTGTGTCATGACGAATGTTTTAATATTGTCTGATTTGTAATGTTGTTTTGGACCCCAAGAAGACTAGCCGGGCATCTAGGCGCCAGCTAATTGGATTCTCTGAATCATTTAAACTGCCGATCACATAGGCCCAAGCCTAGTCTTATACACTTTGCTCTTTCCCAGATGATCACAGAAGACAAGTATGTGGTGACGCAGCACATCCGCGAGGCCAGCATCGTCATCAAGAACAGCAAGGAGCCTCCTCTCACCCTCACCATTCACCTGACTTCCCCTTTGGTCCGCGAGGAGATTGAGAGGGCTGCTTCCGGAGGTAAGCCTGTACTCAGGGGCCTTGGTGTCTCTTGAGTGCCGCCCTTCCTCCAGCAGGGGGCCCGGCTGGAAAACCAGGCTAGATAGATATTGTTTATTGGGCCTTCAATGGAGCTAGGGGACAAGTATGCACCGTCACATAACGAAACTGTGCTATGCTTATAGCTCTCTAGACTCTCTCGTAGTTCCATGTGATGTAATTGTACATTTTTGATGGCCCAATATACAGTATAGGGCAGGTAGTTTACTGACTGCAGCTGAAGACATGGCTTTCTCTCTTTCCCCCCCTCACCCCTTTTACTGATCAAGCTCACCAACGAAATGAAGGCTTACTGAGAATTTAACCAAAAAGAGAGACCACTTTGTTTGCATGTGTTTTATCATTGATGATGAACGGTTTGCATTGCAGCAAAAATGAGTAGCAAAACATGGTGAAACTGTCCTCGGTTGTTAGACCCAACAATGGGCTATTGACTGTCTCCGATGTTGGTGAGCAGGGAAGGCTCGGGGTCACGGATAACGACAAGGGACACTTGGGTTCTGCATGTACGTCCCACCACAAAATCCATCAAGGTCGACCACAGTTGTTAGGAAGTCATAGTGTAAGGCATCATGATATTTGTATATAATCGTGATGCTTAACTACAAGAACAATGTAAGATTTCCATTCTTTTTTAAAGCCCCTAACGTAGTAAGGATCTTAGTTTTAGCAGGTGTTGAACCTTGACCTTATCTGTAGCCCCGTGCAAACAGTAATGCCCAGTTTGTCTTTGCTTTTATTTTCTTAAGCCATCAGTTTTGCTGCAGTGTGGACTTGTTTTGATACCCACTTTTTGTGCATCTGATAACTTCTGCCTGTGGTTCCAATTCTGATTCTCTCTGTCAAGCCTTCTAGTTTGTCAATTTTTTAGGGACGCTGGACCTTTGACCAACTGGCCGCTCTCTGTCTCGGAAGGGGCAAAGTGCAGTGTACCCAGTATATAGGGCAAAGGGGAGGGGCTCTACCTCCCGTTAACGCCTGGAGTAAAAAAAAAAAGCAGACCTTTCTTGTTTAAGTACTGAACGTTAAAGTAACTATAGAGACACAACCTCCCATTTTGATCCAAGCAATTAGCCCTTAACAAAAAAGGATTAAGACCGTGAGTTTTAACCCACTTCACAATACTGTCGTTCTGATGGGTTTTAAATTGGGATGCTAATTTAATTTAGAGGGTTATTTTATGACCGATAGCTGACCCTCGTTAAATGATCATTAACCGGCAAGCAGGCAACTAGTCCCAGTTCACACGGTTCTCACACGGACACACTTTTCACGTTATGTTATGTGGACGGCTGCAGACTTGTGCCGGTTGCATAGCCACGACGTTCTGTGCATTGTCGTGGACACATGCAAACACCTTCCTGGAACCGCTTGCACGACCGACACAAGTCCACAGCGGTGTGCGTGTCTGAGCCTGTCGGGGTTGCCTTGCAGCTGTGTCTGCCCGGCAAACTCTGTGTGAAGGGCGGCCGATTCATCGTCATCGATGTAGTGGCATGTGTCCCAAAGCTCTCCGCTGTGAGGCATCCAGCATTAAAAAAAAGAGATTAAAACGCAACTTGCTTGGGAAAAATTAGCACTAGCAAGTACCAGTTAGAAGATTGTATAGACATAGATTGTACCTATTTCATCATGCAAAAAAAGTTAATAAAAACTAAGGTTAAAGGGTTAATCATCAACATCCCTATAGTTGTAAGTCTAATCCTTGTGTGCGGGGACGTGCAAAACCATTTTTACTGGGAGGATAAGAGCGTTTTGTGGTTCTGCAGTGGAGGGGTCCCCCTCCCCTTCCCCCTCCTGCCTGTGGTTTGGGAAGGCTGCCTGTGTTCCCCCTGGCCGGCTGACAGAACTCCCCTTGGTCAAACTGTACCTTGTCTTCTTATTCCACCTGCCAATAGAATCGCTTTCAGTCAACGATCCCCCGGATGTTCTGGACAGGCAGAAATGCCTAACTGCCTTGGCGTCTCTCCGCCACGCTAAGTGGTTCCAGGTTTGGACCTTGTCTTTATTTGTCTCTAAAACAGAAGTAGTTTTGAGTTTGGTTTTATGCTGTTTGTTCTTCTTGTCTTTTAATTTTATTATTTGGGCGTTTCATGTGTTTTTTTTCCCCTTTATTTTCTTTGTTAATTTCTCTTTTGAAGTGTACTTCCTGTAGTAATACTCAATGATCTGGATGTGTGTTTCTTAGGAAGCCTTTGTCATTACACTTTTGTAGAGTTGCTTTGCTCATTTAACAGGTTCCACCGCAGTGCCATTTTTAAATTATTTATTTTTTTAGTATAATGCTGCTTTTTAGTCTCCGAGTTCCTTAGTCTTCCTTCACAGCTTCTTAACTCAATCAGCATAATATCTGGGACTAACAAAATGTATCCAGGTGCAATATTTCTATATCAGTGTTGGTGTGAGTTGTTGTTGTTTTCACATTATTATACAAGCTACTTGTAGAGCACTGCTGCCCCAATCTGTAGTTTTTATGGGAAATTTTGTTTTTTTGTAACCATGTCGATAAGTCATATTTCTGTGGCGTGTCACCTTCGGCTTTCACTCTTTATCAAATCAGTGCTCCATCTCTACGGCTTTTTGAGTAGTGTTGAATGTGGCCTCAACTTTTCCTGCTCGTTGGCTTTTCTGTCACTCTGTGTGCCACAAGATCAACAGGAATATTGCACCTCGAGTCAAGTTTCTTTTCACTGACTTAACCATCACAGCTTTCAATGACAGCACACGCAAGCACACCCCTTTTTTAATTTATTTATTTATTTTATTTTACAAATACTTCATTTCGTTGAACATTGAAGCTGTTATCAAGGTTTGGTGTAGCTTTATTCACACGATTCCACCTGGACTTAATTCAAAAGCATGTTTTTCAACACCAACAGAAATGTCTTTATGCCTAATAACTACGCCACCAATCCCGTTGACGATTGACTTTGCTCATAAGTAGGGTCTTCAAACAACGAGAAGCAATCTGTCTTCCAATATTTTCGATATTTCCATGACGAAAAAAAGCTAAGCTGTTGTAGTCTGTGTGGCTTCATTTTGATTTACTTTCAGTTATTTGGATGTTTATGTTGCTCTAGGCCTCATATGGTCTTCCACTTTGACTAAGGCCGCTTGTCCTCCTCGTGCCCCCCCCCCCTCCTCCCTGCTTGTGTCTCCAGGCTAGAGCTAACGGGCTGCGCTCCTGCGTCATCGTCATCCGGATCCTGAGGGACCTCTGCGCTCGCGTCCCCACGTGGGGCTCGCTTCGTGGCTGGGTGAGTGAAAGCTTCCTCTTTACCGGGATTTTACAGAAAAGGTAAAATGTCTTTGAGGGTTTCCGCTGGGTCTTAGATCTCGCTGAAGTACGCTGTTCTTGGTAGTATTTTATACCGGCCCTAATTTTCCCACGCCCATTCAACGCTACCTCCTAATGCTCTTTATTTAAATTATTCCTTGGCGTTGTAATTCTTTCTTTTGCTAGTCCTAATACAAGGTCTTAAATTCAATTCATAATGGCCCTTAACCCCCAACGGCTCCAGTGGAGCTGCTTAGTGGCAGCAGATCGAACTGTGGTTGTACCGGGCAGCTTCCAGGTATGAATGGGGAACTGTAAATGCGATCAGGTTGTCGTTGCAAATGACAATTTGTTCTAAAAAAATTTAAAATTATTCTTTTTTTAATAAAAAAATGCCTGTCTAGAAAAAAAACATCCATCCATCTTCATCCGCTTATCCGGTATCGGGTCGCGGGGGCAGCAGCTCCAGTAGGGGACCCCAAACTTCCCTTTCCCGAGCCACATCAACCAGCTCCGACTGGGGGATCCCGAGGCGTTCCCAGGCCAGGTTGGAGATATAATCTCTCCACCTAGTCCTGGGTCTTCCCCGAGGCCTCCTCCCAGCTGGACGTGCCTGGACCACCTCCCTAGGGAGGCGCCTGGAGGCATCCTTACCAGATGCCCAAACCACCTCAACTGGCTCCTTTCGTAGAAGGAGCAGCGGCTCTACTGAGCTCCTCTCGGATGACTGAGCTTCTCACCCTATCTCTAAGGAGACGCCAGCCCTCCTGAGGAAACCCATTTTTGCCGCTTGTACCTGGACCTCGTTCTTTCGGTCATGACCCAGCCTTCATGACCATAGGTGAGGGTAGGAACGAAAATTGCCCGGTAGATCGAAAGCTTTGCATTCTGGCTCAGCTCTCTTTTCGTCAAACGGTGCGATAAACTGAATGTAATACCGCACCAGCTGCTCCAATTCTGACCAATCTCACGTCCATGGTCCCCTTTCATATTCACAGTTTAGTAAATATGTTATTCAAACGGTGTCTCTTGTATCTTCAGCACGCCTTAAGGGTGTCGGCTTTCGGACAGCTTCACAAAGTGCTTGGAATGGATCCCCTTCCCTCAAAGATGCCCAAGAAACCTCGTAGTGAGACTCCTATTGATTACACAGGTAAACCGGGCTCGCTTACTTGTGAGACTCAAGCAACCCGCAGTAGAAACCGTTACGTGTGATTTACATTTCTGCGTTAAATGAACATCGTGGCTACGTACGTGGAGACACAGACCTACAACAACAGCTGTAGCCTGACGTGCTGCTCTCAAATAAATCTGGGGCGGTCGTGGCTCAGTGGTAGAGCCCGCCAATCGGAAGGTTGGTGGTTTGATCCCTGGCCCTGCAGTCCCATGTCAAAGTATTCTTGGGCAAGGCACTGAAGTTGCCTCTGTGTGTGAGTGTTTATCTAATGAGCAGGTGGCACCTTATACAGCAGCCTCGGCCACATAATGTGTGAATGGTTCCTGTACTATGTAAAAGCACTTTGAGTAGACTAGAACAGACATGGAAGAACAGTCCATTTACATTAACTACCTGTTACGGTGACGCACGTCACTCTCCGTGGTTTGGTAGCATTGCATTCCCCCAAACTCTCTTCCTGGTTCTCCTTCTCCATAAACAACATGAGATCAAGGAGAGGGTTAACTTGTCCTGCTGCAGATGTCCCACCGTGGTCAGAAAGAACAGAGGAGACACTTTGCCACGGAGAAAAGCTCTGCGTGGAGCCGCCACACAACCATAAATCACGCTTTACATTCATGGAAAAGATGTTTTGCAATAAGGTGCTTTGCATGTCCTTAAACTGTGTGTGTGTGTGTTGCAGTGCAAATCCCACCCAGTACAGCATACGCCCCACCAATGAAAAGGCCCATTGAGGAAGAGGAGGGAATCGATGACAAGAGTCCGAATAAGAAGAAGAAAAAGCTGCAGAAGAAATGTAAGTGTTTTTTTTTTTTTTTTTAGCTCCTGGATTTGTTAAGTGACTTAAAAGAGGTTATCAATGGTGCTGCAAATAATTGGATAGTCAACTATTAAATGAATTGCCAACTATTTTGATTGTCAGTTTGAGTAATTTTTTTTAATAAGGGGGAAAAAGTGTTGTCAGCTTGTTGTTTGTGAGTATGTTCTAGTTTCTTCTCTCTGTGGCAGTAAGCTGAATATCTTTTGAGTTGGGGACAAAACAAGACATTTGAGTACGTCATCTTGGGCTTTTTGGGAAACTGAGCCACATTTTTCACCATGTTTTAATACATTTTATAGACTAAACATCTAAACTACGCACAAAAATTAAGAAATTTGTGTTTTGTAGAGAATTTCTCTGTTGTAACAATGCTTGTTGACAATAAAGAAGCATTGTTACAACAGAGAAATAATGGCACGAATATCACGCCCGAGCTGATCCCACGAGTGTTCATCCTCTCCCTAATTCTGGAGGAGGTCTTTGATAAACCCCTTTTGGTGGGGACGAGCGTTTTCATCCCGGAGGATGGAGTTTGGTCCCGGTACTGTGGAGATATGGGAATGCCACTGGTTGCAACAGCAAAGAAAAGCTTCGTCAATCCACATACTCGGCTTTCCTTTCTTTTTCTGCATACTTTATTTAGAAAATAATTGACAATGACAACAATTGTTAGTTTCAGCCCAAGTATCGATCCCTCCTACATCCAAATTAACCTGATAAGTGCCTTGTGGGTAAAGGAAAAGGCGATTTAAAGGATTAGTCTTCAATTCGTGAAAAAAGTTGATGTGGAAGTTGAATGCCGGTTTGGAAAAAACAACCAATTTGAGTCACTTTTTTGATTGTGATTTTACAATTATTTTGACTTGATAACAAATCGATTGGTCAACTGATTGACAAAAATAGATAAGTCAACGTATTGGATATGCTTCTTACGGTATGTCCTGCTGTTAAACCAGCTCCGGAGGAGAAGGCGGAGCCTCCCCAGGCCATGAACGCTCTGATGAGGCTCAACCAGCTGAAGCCAGGTCTCCAGTACAAACTCATATCTCAGACCGGCCCCGTCCACGTTCCCGTCTTCACTATGGCCGTGGAAGTGGACGGCAAGACCTTCGAGGCTTCTGGTCCATCCAAACGCACTGCCAAGCTGCACGTAGCCGTAAAGGTAAGCACATCGTTCACGGCGAACATCTGATTTAGATATCGCCTTAAAACCCACTGAGAAGCAGCATTCAGTTTTTATGCTCCAAATATGTGGAACAAACGTATTTTGCAATATAAATAAGTTGTCTGGGCTAATGCACACAAAGCCTAAATATCCTTTTTTACAACCACGGAGGCAAACCCATTAAATTAAGATTGGTGTATATGATGGAAACGTGGCAGTAAAATGTATCAGAGGCCACCAAATTTGGGCTTTTATGGCCAAAAACAAGTCTCCGGGGAGCCTGCAGCTGATTCAGAGCGCTGCTGCTGCGCTACGACCAAGAAAGTGATCACATCACTCCAGATCTGAAGTCTTTACACGGGTTTCCTGTACCTCCAATGGATTTTCAAATTACCGCTGCTGGTTTATAGTACTTCAGTTAAAGAAGTTAACGGCGTCAACTTTTTAAAAAAATTTTTATTACGAGACTAACGAAAACAAGCAGCAAGACTCGAGACTGAAGACTTTTTATGCCACCTTTCTTTATAAATTGTTAATTTTTGTAGACTGCACTCTAAATTTTAATTTTTGTATTTTGTTTTTAACTGCTCTTTAATGTTTCATGGAAAGCACCTTGAATTGCCCTGTTGCTGAAATGTGCACTACAAATAAAGCTGCCTTGCTTAAATGCGACAATTACTCATCTTATTAATGGAGTAGAAACACTTCACAAAAATGTTTTTTAATTCTTTTAACGCAACGTAATAAATATTTTCTTTTGCTTAATATTAACAATGATTTTCCATTATATGGCTGAGAAGTTGGAATTGAATTTCATCCTAGGTGGTATTAAAATGTCCTAAATTTAACTTTAAGAATCCTGGGTGTGCCTTGTTTAACCCTTATATGGTATTTGGGTCAAATAGACCCATTTCAAGTTTTTACAAAACAAAAAGTAAATTCTTTTCTACCTGAAATCAGCACCTTACCTTATTTCCTGTAATAAACATGTATTCCTGACTCAGAACATTATTCTGGATATGACATTTATGTTGTTTCCATAGTGATTTTTAACATGAATTATAACCTGATGACTAAAAACGAACCCCACTTCCATCTTTAATAGTGTTCTAGTAGAGACTGATTCATTCCCTGAACATAGATGTTATCTCACCTGTTAGAAATGGAGATAAAGATGATATTTATTAGATTATGAGGTTACATTTCATTTCAGAATTGCTTTTAAAACCCCAAATAAGTTGAAGGTCAGTTTGACCCAAGGGACACGAGAGGGTCCCGAAGGTGAAGACAACACGAGGGTTCAACTACAATGAATCTGTGTGGATGTTTGCAGGTTCTCCAGGACCTGGGTCTGCCCACAGGAGTGGAACTAAAGACTGAGACAGTGAAATCAGAGGAGGTGGAAGTAGCTGTCGCTGTGGAAGAACTGAAGCCCGTTATAACGGCCGTTGAAAGTACCGCTACTGCCACAGGAACAGCCAACGCAGACGCCGCTAACACTGAGGTACTAAGCTCCTGTCTGGGTCTGAAAGTGATTGTTGTGTGCATGAAGTGACTGGACGTTCAAACCAGCAAATGTGGTTTACGGCAATTCGCTGCAGGTGTTTTCCATTTTTGGGGATCTCGACGGTAGGCCTGCACGATACATGTGAATCGTGACTTTTTAGCTTTGAATTGATATCACGGTTCTCTGCCGTGATTTATTTTTGACCAGAACAAAACAAATTGGCACAGTACCAAACATAGATATTTTTTGGCACCTATAAGCACATTGAGCATCATCCTGTCAAGAGAGGCTTCAATGAAGAGAAGGGAGAGCTTTAAAACCTTTTTTATACAGCCTCTGTTTCAAAAGTCCCAGAAGAAAGTACTAGCGTTTGTGATGCACTCGTAAAATTAAATGAGAATCAGTCATAAACTTTTTTTATGAATTTCAAAAATAAAAATCAGTTATTTAAAAATCGTGAACAGGGTGAATCGAGATTGCAATTTTTTTTTTAATGAATAATAATCATTTTTATAACAAAGTAACCTACTCAATGGTTCAGACCGCACTTGAAGGCAGCTTCATTTCACCGAGAAGGAAAAGGGACGTAGACGGTGATGTTTTCCTGTACAGGACGGGTCTGATCGCTGTTTACGTGACTGGCTCGTTTCTCGAAAAGTTGAATTGATCTCAACTGTTTCTGCTGTTAAATGATCTAAATGCACTCTGCCCCCTCCCATTCATACTGAATCTGCAGACCTGTGTCTCTGCTGTGCCGGCTGGCGGCTTCTTAGGTTTTATTTCCTTTGCAATCAAATGGTACAGTCAGCAGTTCAGAGACACAATACAGGCCTACAAGTCTTAGGGGGTCATCAGTCCATGGGTTCAGCATCCTCTTAATAACTACTTCAACCTGGCTGCTATTTCCTATGTTTTTGTGACTGATGGAACAACAATCTATGGCATCAGTCCAGTATTAAGCGAGATCGCTGCAGTCGGCCGCGGCGAAACGATCTACAGTGTAAGTTACTTGGGCAATTGTCCAGCTTGTATTTAACTTCACTAAAGTGCTTGTTTCGCCGCTGACAGTCTCAGATTAATATTCTAAGTGTCTGACAACATTATGGAAAGGATTTCTAAGGAGATAGACCATTAAAACCTCTTTTGAGACCTTTCTGTTTAACCAGAAACCTCTCTGAAGTCGCTAGGGCAAAACCCACCAGACTTCATTTAAAAAAAGCACTACTTATAGCGTGTATAGAGGCAACATATTTTCACATGTAACTCTGTTAACTGTTTATTTCAACCAAAACTAGTTTAGTTGGTTGGTTTGAAAAGTGGAAAGACAACCCAAAACTGCTTCTCTTAGTTCATTTTGTTTCTGTCGACTTTGAATGAAGGGTGTTTCACGACGCTAAAATGACTGTTTATTTACATGGAGTCTGGTGGGTTTAGCGAATGTAATTTTGCTGCTGATTTTATATTTTAAAGGATCTTACATTAAAAGGTCGTCCTCCTGAGAAATCCTTTCCATAATGTTAGACACTTAGACAATCGACTGCTGGACCAATGTCAGTGGTTGTTGTTGTTCTTCTTCCCATCAATCACTCAGACACAAAAACATTGGAAAACTGAGGTCCAGGTTGAAAAGGCACTAATTGTACTGACCGTGTCTCTTAACTGTCAGACTGCTCGTCAACAGGGACCAATCCTCACCAAACACGGCAAGAACCCTGTGATGGAGCTCAACGAGAAGCGCCGCGGCCTGAAGTACGAGCTCATCTCGGAGACCGGCGGCAGCCACGACAAACGCTTTGTCATGGAGGTGGAGATTGACGGGCAGAAGTTTCAGGGGACGGGATCCAATAAGAAGGTGGCCAAGGCATACGCCGCGCTGGCTGCTTTGGACCGGCTCTTCCCTGAGGGATCTATGGCTGAGGCCGCGAAAAAGAAAAAAGGACCACCCATGGTAAGCTCCCAGGAAAAGGGTATAAAATCTCAAGTCAAATTAGGGTGGGATTGAAATTGTTTGCATGAGTTTTCTTGTTGAATAGGGTGTGTATCAAATATTTGGGTATTAATTAATTTGTGCGGTCAGTTAAATGCGTTAATGCCATTAATGCAAACCCATTTTAATGCCATTTTTAACACTACAGTAGGCTATCTGCCAATGTTTTAAAAAAAATCCTCTTTTCCATGTTGATAAGAGCATTAAAATGAGAAATAATGGGACAAAACAAAATCAAAGGACATTTAGAATAGATAAAAAGGTGCAATTAATTGCAAGTTAATTATGACATTAATGCGATTAATCGCATTTCGTTGGACAGCACTTATATTAGACTTAGTCTTCTCTTTAATCATATATACACATAGTGAGTGTGTGTGTGTGTGTGTAAAAAATAAATTAAATGTGCCAATGTTTATGGGGTTGAATGATGGTCCTCATGAAAAACTGCTGAATAACATTGATGAAAAGTGCTAATAAATGTCACTATTCCTCTGTAGCACACGCCGGGCTTTGGCATGATGGGGGCGCCGGGCGCCGGAGACGTTGCTGCACCCCGGGGCAGAGGGAGAGGGGAGAGGGCGTGGAAGGGGCAGGGGCTTCAATAACGGAGGAGGCTACGGCCAAGGAGGTAAAAACACACTTTTTACTGTAGTGTCTCTGTCTGTCTGTCTGTCTGTTATGATCAGATTTCACCCATTTTCAAAAAGTTTCTATATCAGAAATTTGGGTTTCTTTCAAAAAATGGTCCCAAAAAAAGGTTCTTCACAAGTAATATAAATGATCAGTTTACTACATTCATTTAATTTGGGTGTTTGTTTTTTTTCCATTTTATGGCATTTGAAGATTTAAAATATATATATTTTTTAATTGTTTTTATAAAAACTTTGAACAAAAGTGACATTTTTGGAAGAAACAACAAATGTCCCAGAAAGCACAGAAAATAATCAGAAAAAAACAGAAATTGACAAAGAAAAGTGACACAACCACCGGGGGAAAGCGGTAAAAGTGTCTTTAGGTGTTAATTTTATATTTTGACCTAGAAAAACTAAAAGTTGCAGGTCGACGGGAAGACAACAGAGATTTGTACTTTGCCAAAGAGCGTTGTGTGGAATCAATCATGTTATTTTGGTTGTTAAAAAGAACATTGATATAGGACAACGGGTCCATGTGACCCGAGGACAACATGAGGGTTAACGTTATTGACGGCGTATTAAATGTGCTTCATCCTGCCAGGTGGCTTCGGGACGTACGGTTACGGGAACAACGCTAACTCCGGATACAGTGAGTGTTCATTTCATTCTTTATGCTCCTCGTTTGACTGAGTATTTACTGTTTGTCTGGGCTGTCGTTAGGCTTTGGGTCGATATAGATGTCCTGGGACAGGATGATGTATCCGGTCAGGACTGTGACCAAAACCGCTCTTAAAGGCGCAGACACACCGACCCGATTATCTGCCGTCGGACAGTCTGGCGAGGCCGCTGACTCGAGTCTGATGAAAACGACAACTGAGAATAGCGTGCTCCGTGTTTACTGGTTCTAGAGGGATGGTCCGGATTTCATTTTTTTGGGGGACAATACAGATTGGCACCGTTATGGAGACTAGAGCCTGAAAACTATATCGGTGGGCCGATAATATCAGTCGATAGGGTTTTTTTTTATTTATAATCATTCATCAGAATCATTTATGACAAATGATTCTGATGAAGATTTAAAAAAATAAAGTAAAAAAACGGACGGTCAACCATGTTATGAGTGATGGTGTTACATAACTTGTCCACCAGAGGACGCTCTACAACGTCCCTGTTAGTGATGGCGTTGCATAGTCTGTCCACCAGAGGACGCTCTACAACGTCCCTGTTAGTGATGGCGTTGCATAGTCTGTCCACCAGAGGACGCTCTACAACGTCCCGTTAGTGATGGCGTTGCATAGTCTGTCCACCAGAGGACGCTCTACAACGTCCCTGTTAGTGATGGCGTTGCATAGTCTGTCCACCAGAGGACGCTCTACAACGTCCCTGTTAGTGATGGCGTTGCATAGTCTGTCCACCAGAGGACGCTCTACAACGTCCCTGTTAGTGATGGCGTTGCATAGTCTGTCCACCAGAGGACGCTCTACAACGTCCCTGTTAGTGATGGCGTTGCATAGTCTGTCCACCAGAGGACGCTCTACAACGTCCCTGTTAGTGATGGCGTTGCATAGTCTGTCCACCAGAGGACGCTCTACAACGTCCCTGTTAGTGATGGCGTTGCATAGTCTGTCCACCAGAGGACGCTCTACAACGTCCCTGTTAGTGATGGCGTTGCATAGTCTGTCCACCAGAGGACGCTCTACAACGTCCCGTTAGTGATGGCGTTGCATAGTCTGTCCACCAGAGGACGCTCTACAACGTCCCGTTAGTGATGGCGTTGCATAGTCTGTCCACCAGAGGACGCTCTACAACGTCCCTGTTAGTGATGGCGTTGCATAGTCTGTCCACCAGAGGACGCTCTACAACGTCCCTGTTAGTGATGGCGTTGCATAGTCTGTCCACCAGAGGACGCTCTACAACGTCCCTGTTGGAAACACTTTTTTTTTGTGTTTTTGTTCAAAGGACTTTAAGTTTCATTTAAGTTTGTATTTTGATAAATTATCAGAACTTTAATATATTTTGATGTTCTGTAGTGACAATAAAACAAGTTATCATATTTTAGTGAGAACTCATAAAGAACTACAAATGTTAGAAAAATCTGTTTTTGTTAAGCATTTCTGATTTATAGATCTATCTATCGGAACATCTGATTTTTAAATAACCTAATATTTGTATCAGTATCGGCCTTAAAAATCCTTTATCAGTCGGGCTCTAACGGAGACTTTTGACTTGCACGCGTGCAGAGCGTACGCGTTCAAGTCGTTGTCGCCTCGGTGTTTTCTGATGCACGTTTCTGAGAGACGGGAGCCGACGGATCAGACCGGCCGTCGGGTTGGTGTGTCCGAGCCTTTACCGATGTGGTCTAGTAGAGACCATGATTTCACACCAGAGCAACGGGAAAACAAGACCAGATAACAATAAAACACGTTGGGATGTTACCAGTTCCGTGATTTTACATTTCTCTGCTTTAAGCCACAGGTTTGAATCTGGTTTTGACAGTCCCCCACCCCCCACCCCCCCACCCGAGAACCCCTTTTTCTTCCCTCTGGCAGCCCGTTCTGAGGACTGACCTACCTGAGCGTGACAGGAGCAGAGAAATCTAAAAATAATTGATCAAAATACCCAACAACTCAGTTTTGAATGCAATCTGACCAAAATGAGTCATTCAACTGCCTCTTTTTAAAGGCAGAAAAAAATCCAAATAAACCTAATTTTAATATTTTTTCCCCCCCCTTCTCTGCCCTGTCTCACTCTTTAGGTGACTTTGTCTCAGACTGCTATGGCTACCACGAGTTTGCAACATAGATCTTCCCCCAGTTTTACAAAAAACCACATCCTGTAGAGGATGGAAAAAAAAACAACACAAATAATAGATGGACAAAATTCTCAGTAGTGTCCCGGCAGCATCATGAACTCCCTTCACCACCAAGTCCGCAACCCTGGGAAACGAATAAAGCGACAACGACTCTTCCCCTCTGTCTTGCCGATCCACTTCTCATGTCCTGACACCTTCGGGGAGACGATCCGCCGCCGCATGCATGTAGCCATGAGTCACCTTCTGTGGATGTACCTGAACGGCCGGACGTCCGCACGCCGCAGGGCCGACTTTTGTGTTGATAGCCTCCGTGTGTCGGACCGGGGACGGAGCTTTGTTTCTGTTTTTAATTGGATCATTAAGTCCAGGCGTCTGGAAAATGGACTTTTTTGGATTGTCAAGACTGCAACAGCCTTGTATCTGTCTCAACATGAATTGTTTTTACTCTTAATACCTTTTTCTGTCACTTTCAATCATGATTGTGCTGTTTTTTATTGTTTTAATGTGTTTTGCTTTTAAAAAATGGCCACGTTGATGTAGAATCTGCTGTTTCCGTGTCATATCAGCAACACTGTAAAGGCAAGTTCAGGCCGGAGATTTGAGACGAGACGGTTTCAGAACGCTGCGGGGAGAGGTAACCAGCTGATGGCGTCGCTGCGACTCAGCTGGTCGAGCCTCCGGGTGCAGGTTTGAGAACGCAAGCGACGTCTCCTGTTTCAACAGCCAATCAAAGTCCGTTCGTACAGTCGGCTGCACGTTATAGAATTAAAAAAAATCCATATTGCATTTTATTTCTACGTCACAAACGGTCAAAATGGCCAAGTTTTATGACGTTTTTCCATTACATGGTACCAGCTCTGCTCTTCTCCACCCGGCCGCAGTGCCCCGTCCTCCTTTTACCATTTAGTCCAGTGTCATGCGCGAGGCGAGCGTGGCTGGTCGTCATAGCGACGTCGTAGGAAACTGCCGTGCCCTAATACGACACACACAGAGAACGTAGAAGGCGTTCTTGATTCTCTGTATGTTTCCAGAAGACAAATTTAGTTTCTAAAGAAGCTGGAGGCAGCAAAAAACACAGCCCCCCCCCCCCCAAAAAAAATCTGTCACTAGCAATGACACAGTGAATAGTGACGATTCCCTCTGACCAATCAGCGGTCGGTCTGCAGGTTTTCACCTGGTATCTCCTCAGCTCGCTTGGAACCTCGACTGAGGTAGTACTACAAAAAGTACCTGTTAGCAGGTACCAGGGACTTTTTAATCATAATGGAAAACCAGAAAACGTAGAGTGGAGCAGGTACCATGTAACGGAGAAACTCATTAGACGGAGGTTAACCGCGTGATATGCGGTCCAACGAGCTAGAGAGAGACTGAAGCGAGGGAGCGGAGTTAAAACAAAGCTGTGAATCAGAAATAAAACGGTATTCATCTCCACTAGAAATGCAGCTGTAGCAAGTAACTCACTGTCACTATCCTCATTCATATTTTAAGACTAGTAATTATATTGGACTACAAAAAAGCCTGAAAGTCGGTAGTTAGACTCAAAGTTCAGGTCGTTGCTATGGAGATTATACACCGCCTCGTAGCGAGTCTTTGGTCTGAACTGGGCTTTAGGTCACACCTACACTGAATGCACAACGGTCTTTTACTTTGGCGGGATTTGGTAGTTGCGGGATCCAGTCTGTAACCGTGTTGGGCGTCGATGAGGCTGTTGGCACCAAGTTTGCACACGAGGACTGTTGCTGGATTAAGAAATCTGAATGTTTGGGAGGGGAAGACTTCTTGCTCCAGTTGTTTTGTTCTTTTTTTTTTTTTAATAAATGTGCTGTCATCATTCACTTCTGTGTTACTCCAGGATCTGAATTAATTTCTAAGTACATGTGTGTGTTGTTGCAGCAGCAGCAGCTGTTAAAATATACCAAATTGCCCAATTTAAAGACTATGCCATGCTGTTATTTCCCAGATTACTACAACAATGGCGGCACAAATGGAGGAGCCGGGGCGTCGAGCAGCCCATCAGGTGGCCCTCCAGCCAGCACGGCACCAGGATCAGCTCAGGGCTCCTATGGTTACTACCAGAACGATGTGGTCTACCCTGCCGCTTCTGCCTCCAAAACCACCAAAAAGAAACACCCCATGCACAAGGGAGGGAAGGTCCCCTTTCCAGGCCCACCGGGGGTGAACAGTGGATCTGTGGGGGGGTTCCAGTCCAGCAGCCCCCCAGGGCAGGGCTGTTATAACCAGTATGGCCAGGGCTATGGGCAGGGGAAGAAGAGTTTTAACCAGAACCCGGGGGGGACGGGTGGATACTCGTACAGCACCGTCTATCCAAGCCAGGTGACGGGGGGGGCTGGAGGGAGCCAAGAATACAGTTATGAAGGTAAGTGCTTTTATTTGAGACTTTTAAGATTAACTTTTTCAGTGGTCTGATTCTTCCGGATAAATCTGGAAATCCAGCTTTTCCGACCTGCAAATGAGGCTCTCATAAATCTGCTTTATTTGCACATACGAGGAATTCTGTTTTGGATCATCATTGTTCACAATGCGCTTACATGTACAAAAACAATATATGCACGCTGATATAGGGACGCGCTGATATAGGGACGCGCTGATATAGGGACGCGCTGATATAGGGACGCGCTGATATAGGGACGCGCTGATATAGGGACGCGCTGATATAGGGACGCTGATATAGGGACGCTGATATAGGGACGCTAGCATATTATAGGCACTATAGACAGGTTGAGGCAATAGTGCAATAAAGGGTGCAAAGGGTTCAGGAATAAAGGCCGATCACATCGGACAATAAGTTACTGTGTAGTATAAGGAATGAAACATTAAAGAAATGAAAAACCATTTAAAGAAAGGCAAAAAGAAAAAGGTCTTCAGTCTTGATTTAAAAGATCTGAGTAGCAGCGAGTTAGTTAGTTAGTTAGTTAGTTAGTTAGTTAGTTAGTTAGTTAGTTAGTTAGTAGATATGAGGAGTTCCAGATATGAGGAGCGTAGAAACTGAACCAATCAGATGTGAAACAGTTACAAGAAGAACTCAAATTGATGTCGTAATACCTGTTTATTGTATGTATTTTTGTATCAGTTTCACTAACCCCCGGCCCCCTCTCTTTCCCGGTAGGTTTCAACAACCAGTCAAACTACAACTCACAGGGAGGCGGCGCCGGAGGAGGGAACCAGGGCTTTGGCACCAACCAATCTCTGTACCACAACCCAGTGGGCTACGGCCGGGGGGACAGCAGCATGAACTACCAGTACAGATAAACCCGGATCACTCCGCCTGCACCAGCGGCACCCCTGGGTCCAGGTCTCAAGCCTTCCCCAGAGAAAGGGATCGAAGGCCTTCCTGTGCTGTACACGATCCGTCCTGCCTGCACCATCCGTTGTGCACATGTGCAGACGATATCGCAATGAACGCGGATTTACGAGACTGCACCATCTGTTCCCATCGACAGTTAAAGTCTGTTCGCCTCCACCGGAAAGCTAACGTTAGCTTAGCTAACAGCTAATTCGGCTAACCGCTAGCTGAGACAGCATGTAAAACCCTCAAAACTAGAAATAACCGTTAAAATATACAACTGTTAGGTCAGTTCTACATTACTTGTGGTCATTTTAAATGATTATTACTGTAAAGTCTTAATTTAGCTGTTAACAGCTTTTCCCTCTGTAACGTTATTTTAGGCTGAATCAAGCTGCCAGCTAGCGGTTAGCCGAATTAGCTGCTAGCTAAACTAACGTTGTTAGCTTTCCGGCGGAGGCTAACCAGCAGACCGCTACCGTGGAACAGATCGTGCAGCGCCGTAAATCCTCGTACATCGTGATTATCACATGCGCGAACATATCGCACGTGCGCAGGACGGATCGTGTACCGACGGCGCTCTCTCGCCGCCTTTTCAACGTTAGCTTCCCGCGTGCTTTTGGGGTTTTAAGTAGCACGCGTGGGCGCGAAACGAGTCCAGACTTTAAGAGTCGGAGCTGAGTTGCGGCTGAATTTCGTGGTCTGGTCAGTGTTTGGTCTCGTGCTTTCAGTTTCTTCTTCTTTTTATTTTTTTAATCTAAGCTACCAGTCCTCGTCACTAAATATGAAGCTGGATTCTACGAATTACTCTCACGAGCTCTGACGTTTTCCTTTCTTATCAAGAGTTGTGCGCCGACATCTCGTTTTTCTCATGTTGAAACTAGTAAAAATGGAGAGAGAGAGAGAAACCAACAAGATTGTTGTTATTTTTTGTAATAAATCACTAGATCCCGAACAGCTTGTTGTTTTCTGCATCGCGTGTAATTTCGGCCTCTTTTGTAACGTACCTGACGTGGTGTGATGTAGTTATTTTAATAAATGGTTTTGGAAATTACCGGATAAATACTTACATTCTGATGTTAAACCCACACTTCTGCTCGATGTAGCTTTCTCCATTGGGCGAGATTTGTTCTGTTAATGTGTAACAAAGTGTGTTTGTATTAATAAATGAGTTTTATTTTGAATAAAAGTCTTTATTTATGGGAGTTTTATTTAACCCTCATGTTGTCCTATATCAATGTTCTTTTTAATTCCCCAAAATAACATGATTGATTCCACACAACGCTCTTTGCCAAGTACAAATCTCTACTTTCATTAATTTTGGGGCGTCTTATTCAATTTTATAGCATTTGAAACCAAATTGAAGTGTTTTTGAAATAGTATTGAGAGTAAAAGTTGACATATTCCAGTCTGTGATTATCATCAACATCCATTCCTTTAATTTTAGTCTCAATAATTCCTAATTTCTGCTTTTCTAGCTCAAACATTAGGTATAATTCCCTATAAATGAGGTTTATTGACCATAAATTCCAAAAATAACTAAAACTAAAGTTAATAAGTTAGTGTTACGTAGTGTTAAACGTCAGAAGGGACAAAAACAAGTTAAAAAAAATCAATAAAAAGTTGATTTTCAGTTTTAACGAGGACAACACGAGGGTTAAGGGTTGACGTCATTTAGCTGACTTTCATCCAAAGACACTTAAAATTGCTATAAGTGTCAGAGGTTGCACGCCTCTGGAGCAACTAGAGGGTTAAGTGCCTTGCTCAGGGACACAGTGGTAGATGTATCACAGTGGGAGTTGAACCCACATCTCCCACACCCAAAAACAAATGGCGTATCCGCTGTTATTATACACATTGCACCGTGTTTGGTGTATTTTTGCCCCAGCGTCTCGTTCCAGGCAGCGCGGCAGTGGTGAGGTTGAGGGTTGGGATTCCTGCGATGACTGAGACTTAAAACCACATCGAGCATCACACACATCTTCACCTCATTCATGTGTCGCTACGTCAAAATAAATGCAATATACGAAGATGCAGGTAAAATGTGTGAGAGACATAAAGTAAGATTATTAAAGACGAATTTAGTAGAAACAGGATTGCATTCATTCGGGACGGACGTCGGCCTGTTGGTTGTCAAACGGAGTGATTTAAGCATTTAATTTTTATTTTTTAAAGTTAAGGACATTTTTATCATGACTACAGTATTTACGGTACTGCAGTTTTCTTCGTCCTCACCTCTCGCGACTCCTTTTTCAAAACTAATTTATATAACTATATACTAGTGTGTATATGTATGTGTATATATATATATATATATGTATATATATCCGTTTTTATAATAAACCCATGGGTAAATTAACTTTAGTACACAGATTAAAAAATAATTTAGGCGTTTAGCCGTTGCCGGGAACCAGACGTCACATCCGGTCTCGTTACGGCTTTTTACTTTTAATTTACTGACTGAATGAAATATATTAAGATATATATAAAACTGATCTTTTTAATGAATCCATTTTGTAAAAGAACAACAACAAACATTAACACACAGATGAAAGAAAATTAAAATTAAAAAACGATATTTGTCCGTTGGGACCCCTTACGTCACATCCGGTCTCGCTACTACGTTTTTATTTTAATTTACTTACTAAATTAAATATATAAAGAAATAGGTAAAACTGATCTTTTTAATAAATAAATATATAAAAGAACAACAACAAACATTAACACAGATGAAAGAAAATAAAATTAAAAAAACGATATTTGTCCGTTGGGACCATAGACCGTTAGGTTGGGACTCTTTACGTCACATCCGGTCTCGCTACTTTTTTAAAATTTTAATTTATTGACTAAATGAAATATATATAATATGTCAACTTTTACTCAATACATAGATAAAACCGATCTTATATTAAATCCATATGTAAAAGAACAACAACAAACATTAACACACAGATGAAATAAAATTAAGTTAAAAAAAAGATATTTGTCCGTTGGGACCCCTTACGTCACATCCGGTCTCGCTACTTTTTTATTTTAATATATTGACTAAATTAAATATATAAAGATATAGGTAAAACTGATATTTTTAATAAATAAATATGTAAAAGAACAACAACAAACATTAACACACAGATGAAATAAAATAAAAAAAAAGATGTTGATCCGTTGGGATCCGTTACGTCACATCCGGTCTCGCTACTATGTTTTTATTTTAATTTATTGACTAAATTAAATATATATAATCTTTCAACTTTTACTCAATATATAGATAAAACTGATCTTATATTAAATCCATATATAAAAGAACAACAACAAACATTAACTCACAGATGAAAGAAAATAAAAAAAAAGATGTTTGATCCGTTAGGGACCCTTACGTCACATCCGGTCTTGCTACTTTTTTTATTTTAATTTATTGACTAAATGAAATATATAAAGAGATAGATAAAACTGATCTTGTATTAAACCCATATATAAAAGAACAACAACAAACATTAACTCACAGATGAAATAAAATAAAATTAAAAAAAGATGTTTGTCCGTTGGGACTCCTTACGTCACATCCGGTCTCGCTACTTTTTTTAATTTTAATTTATTGACTAAATGAAATATATAAAGAGATAGATAAAACTGATCTTATATTAAATCCATATATAAAAGAACAACAACAAACATTAACACACAGATGAAATAAAATAAAATTAAAGAAAGATATTTGTCCGTTGGGGCCGCTACGTCACATCCGGTTTCTTTCGTGCTTCGCAGGGATCAAGCATGGCGGACCCCGGTGTGGCGGAGACGCTCCTGCGGCTGATTGAGACGGCGGACGGCGGCGTGGACAGCCTCGAGGTGGCGGGCAGCCTCGGGCTGGACCACCAGGTCGTCGTCGGAGCCGTGAAGAGTCTGCAGGCTCTCGGAGACGTGAGTTTCACCGGGCTCAGGGGCGACGGAAGTCGGCGTCAACACTGTTCATCCAGTGGGACTGATGCAATAATAATAAAGTCATAGAAAGAGAGACGAGAACCGCCAGAAATGTCCCTTAAACTCAGTATAATGTCATATTTTAAAGAGACAACTGTCAGAAATGTCCCTTAAACTCAGTATAATGTCATATTTTAAAGAGACAACTGCCAGAAATGTCCCTTAAACTCAGTATAATGTCATATTTTAATATTTTAAAGAGACAACTGCCAGAAATGTCCCTTAAACTCAGTATAATGTCATATTTTAAAGAGACAACCGTCAGAAATGTCCCTTAAACTCAGTATAATCTCATATTTTAAAGAGACAACTGTCAGAAATGTCCCTTAAACTCAGTATAATGTCATATTTTAAAGAGACAACCGTCAGAAATGTCCCTTAAACTCAGTATAATGTCATATTTTAAAGAGACAACTGCCAGAAATGTCCCTTAAACTCAGTATAATGTCATATTTTAAAGAGACAACTGTCAGAAATGTCCCTTAAACTCAGTATAATGTCATATTTTAAAGAGACAACTGTGAGAAATGTCCATTAAACTCAGTATAATGTCATATTTTAAAGAGACAACTGTCAGAAATGTTCATTAAACTCAGTATAATGTCATATTTTAATATTTTAGAGACGAGAACGCCAGAAATGTCCATTAAACTCAGTATAATGTCATATTTTAAAGAGACAACTGTCAGAAATGTCCATTAAACTCAGTATAATGTCATATTTTAAAGAGACAACTGTGAGAAATGTCCATTAAACTCAGTATAATGTCATATTTTAAAGAGACAACTGTCAGAAATGTTCATTAAACTCAGTATAATGTCATATTTTAAAGAGACAACTGTCAGAAATGTCCATTAAACTCAGTATAATCTCATATTTTAAAGAGACAACTGTCAGAAATGTTCATTAAACTCAGTATAATGTTATATTTTAAAGAGACAACTGTCAGAAATGTCCATTAAACTCAGTATAATGTCATATTTTAAAGAGACAACTGTCAGAAATGTTCATTAAACTCAGTATAATGTCATATTTTAATATTTTAGAGACGAGAACGCCAGAAATGTCCATTAAACTCAGTATAATGTTATATTTTAAAGAGACAACTGTCAGAAATGTCCATTAAACTCAGTATAATGTCATATTTTAAAGAGACAACTGTCATAAATGTTCATTAAACTCAGTCTAATGTCATATTTTAATATTTTAAAGAGACGAGAACGCCAGAAATGTCCCTTAAACTCAGTATAATGTCATATTTTAAAGAGACAACTGTCAGAAATGTCCATTAAACTCACTATAATGTTAAATTTTAAAGAGACAACTGTCAGAAATGTTCATTAAACTCAGTATAATGTCATATTTTAATATTTTAAAGAGACGAGAACCGCCAGAAGTCCATTAAACTCAGTATAATGTTATATTTTAAAGAGAAAACCCTCAAAAATGTCCATTAATCTCAGAATAATGTCATATTTTAACCCTCATGTTGTCCTCATGTTGTCCTCATGTTGTCCCCATGTTGCCCTCATGTTGTCCTCATGTTGTCCCCATGTTGTCCTCATATTGTCCTCATGTTGTCCTCATGTTGTCCTATATCAATGTTCTTTTTAATTCCCCAAAATAACATGATTGATTCCACACAACGCTCTTTGCCAAGTACAAATCTCTACTTTCATTAATTTTGGGGCGTCTTATTCAATTTTATAGCATTTGAAACCAAATTGAAGTGTTTTTGAAATAGTATTGAGAGTAAAAGTTGACATATTCCAGTCTGTGATTATCATCAACATCCATTCCTTTAATTTTAGTCTCAATAATTCCTAATTTCTGCTTTTCTAACTCAAACATTAGGTATAATTTCCTATAAATGAGGTTTATTGACCATAAATTCCAAAAATAACTAAAACTAAAGTTAATAAGTTAGTGTTACGTAGTGTTAAACGTCAAAAAAAGTGACAAACATTGGAAAAAAGCGTCAAAAGGGTTGAAAAAAGGGACAAAAACGTAAGAAAAAGCCTCAACAAAAGTGTTGATTTTCCATTTTGACAGGAAGACAACACGAGGGTTAAGGACAGGGGATGCTTTAAGAATATTTTGCCATTAAACTCTGATTTTTCCGGCTGTCCAGTTAATCTCGGCCGAGCTGCGCTCGTCCAGGCGCTGGGAGCTGTCGGCTGAGGGCGCGGAGATCGCCGAGCACGGCAGCCATGAAGCCCGGGTGTTCAGCTCCGTCCCGCTGGAGGGTCTGGCCCAGAGTGAGCTCATGGTGAGTGCTGTGGGGGGGTGTGAGTGAGTGTGTGTGGGGGTGTGGGTGGGTGTGTGAGTGGGGGTGGGTGGGTGTGAGTGTGTGTGTGAGTGTGGGGGTGTGTGTGAGTGGGTGTGGGTGTGTGTAGGTGTGAGTGTGTATAGGTGTGAGTGTGTGTGAGTGTGGGGGTGTGTGGGTGGGTGTGAGTGAGTGGGTGTGGGTGTGAGTGTGTGTATAGGTGTGAGTGTGGGGGTGTGAGTGGGTGTGTGGTGTGAGTGGGTGTGTGGGGGTGTGTGTGTGTGTGTGGGGTGTGAGTGTGGGGGTGTGGGTGGGTGGGGGTGTGGGTGTGTGTGGGGTGTGGTGGGTGTGGGTGGGTGTAGGTGTGAGTGTGTATAGGTGTGTGTGGGTGGGTGTGAGTGGGTGTGTGTGGGTGTGTGAGTGTGGGGGTGTGAGTGAGTGAGTGGGTGTGGGTGGGTGTAGGTGTGAGTGTGTATAGGTGTGAGTGTGGGTGGGTGTGTGTGGGTGTGAGTGTGAGTGTGTGTGGGTGTGTGTAGGTGTGGGGGTGTGAGTGGGTGTGTGTAGGTGTGGGGGTGTGTGTGTGGGGGTGTGGGGGTGTGGGGGTGTGAGTGGGTGGGTGTGTGTGTGTGGGGGTGTGGGGGTGTGTGTGTGGGGGTGTGGATGGGTGTGTGTGGGTGTGAGTGTGAGTGTCTGGGTGTGAGTGTGAGTGTGTGTGTGAGTGTGAGTGAGTGGGTGGGTGTGTGTGTGTGGGTGAGTGTGTGGGTGTGAGTGTGTGGGTGAGTGTGAGTGAGTGGGTGGGTGTGTGTGTGTGTGAGTGAGTGGGTGGGTGTGTGGGTGTGAGTGTGTGGGTGTGTGTGTGTGTGTGAGTGATATATCCAACAGTTTCACCCTTGGTTATGCCTCCCGTGTAGAAACTGTCCTTTGGGAAGATCGGCTTCAGCAAGGCGATGTCCAACAAGTGGATCAGACTGGACAAGGCGCACGAGGCCGGCCCCCGGATATTCAGGACCGTATGTGTTACGTTTAAAACAACCACGTCATCGTGGCCTCCTCGGTGATCGGACTGTAGTCCCCGTTGTGATGTGTTGGTTGTGTGGCGGCCCCCAGGTGGAGCGTGCAGGACCAGGTCAGGGAGAAGCTGCTTCTGGTTCAGAGGCGGCGACTCTCAGCTGGAGGAGAGAGACCGGAACGAGCTGAAGAAGAGGAAGCTGCTGTGTGAAGTGTAAGTACCTCGGCCTGCCAGCAGGTGGCAGTGTAACGCGTGTGTTGGCTGAGGAGTTTGTCGGTACGCGATCCGTCTCACCTGCACGATCCGTCTCACCTGCACGATCCGTCCTACCTGCACGATCCGTCCTACCTGCACGATCCGTCCTACCTGCACGATCCGTCCTACCTGCACGATCCGTCCCACCTGCACGATCCGTCCTACCTGCACGATCCGTCCTACCTGCACGATCCGTCCTACCTGCACGATCCGTCCTACCTGCCCGATCCGTCCTACCTGCACGATCCGTCCTACCTGCACGATCCGTCCTACCTGCACGATCCGTCCTACCTGCACGATCCGTCCTACCTGCCCGATCCGTCCTACCTGCACGATCCGTCCTACCTGCACGATCCGTCCTACCTGCACGATCCGTCCCACCTGCACGATCCGTCCCACCTGCCCGATCCGTCCTACCTGCACGATCCGTCCTACCTGCACGATCCGTCCTACCTGCACGATCCGTCCTACCTGCACGATCCGTTCTGCGCATGTGCAATATGTTTGGCACGCGCAGATGCTAATCACGATGTACGAGGATTTACAGCCCTGCACAATCTGTTCCAGAGTAGCGGTCTGCCGTTAGCGTCCACCGGAAAGCTAACGACGTTAGTTTAGCTAACAGCTGATTCGGCTAACTGCTAACTAGCAGCTTGATTCAGCCTAAAATAATGTTACTCAAACTAAACAGCGAGAAAAGCAGCTAAATTAAGACTTTACAGTAATAATAATAGACAAGTATTGAGTGATTGTATTTTAAACGAGGACAATGTAACGTAGAACAGACGTAACAGCTGTTTATATTTAAACGGTTATTTTAACTTTTGAGGGTCTGTCACATGCTGTCTCAGCTAGCGGTTAGCCGAATTAGCTGTTAGCTAAACTAACGTTAGCTTTCCGGTGGAGGCGAACGGACTTTCTTTAACTGTCTATGGGAACAGATCGTGTCGTAAATCCCCGTTCATCATGACATCATCTGCGTATACGATGCCCGAACCTATTGCACATGTGCAGAACGGATCGTGTACCGACAATAGGCTTGTTCGAGATGAACTGCGTCTCGCCTGTAAAGTAGACGAGAGCAGGCGGCAGCAGCCGGGGGGTGGGGGTGGGGGGGGGCAAAAAGCTGCAGTAAAGTCGGACAGTTTCCATCCGATTCCAGCCGCCTTCAGGCTGGACAGGAAGTGACAAAAACACTGTGGTGCGATTCCGATTTAATAAAATATAATCAGACCACAGATCAGCTGGTACACACTCTCTAGTTGTTTTAATTATGACAGAGTAGCTCTCAGAATGTTCTACATGAGATCAGTTGCTGATGTTAATTAACAGACTGGAGATGATCAGAGATCTGAACGGATTTAGTCTCTCTGACTTCTTAACATCACTATCAGCCACACAACGTGTGTTCTGGACAGAATAAGTCTTTAAATCAGACAAATAGCAACTAAAATCCCTCCGATTAAAAAAACAATAAAGTTTATATAAAACGTCATCATGTTGTAAACCAATCAGCTGAGAAGCCGGCGTTTCCCAGCATGCTCTGGGTCCGCCTGGCTCTTGCAGTCGGTGAAAAGCAACTGCGCCGCCTACGTCTCAGACCTGCGCCGCCTGGTCTCAGACCTGCGGCCGCTTCGTCTCAGACCTGCGGCCGCCTGGTCTCAGACCTGCGGCCGCCTTCGTCTCAGACCTGCGGCCGCCTGGTCTCAGACCTGCGGCCGCCTTCGTCTCAGACCTGCGGCCGCCTGGTCTCAGACCTGCGGCCGCCTGCGTCTCAGACCTGCGGCCGCCTGCGTCTCAGACCTGCGGCCGCCTTCGTCTCAGACCTGCGGCCGCCTGGTCTCAGACCTGCGGCCGCCTGGTCTCAGACCTGCGGCCGCCTTCGTCTCAGACCTGCGGCCGCCTGGTCTCAGACTTGGGGCCGCCTGGTCTCAGACTTGGGGCCGCCTGGTCTCAGACCTGCGGCCGCCTTCGTCTCAGACCTGCGGCCGCCTGGTCTCAGACCTGCGGCCGCCTTCTCAGACCTGCGGCCGCCTCTCAGACCTGCGGCCGCCTGGTCTCAGACCTGCGGCCGCCTTCGTCTCAGACCTGCGGCCGCCTGGTCTCAGACCTGCGGCCGCCTGGTCTCAGACCTGCGGCCGCCTGCGTCTCAGACCTGCGGCCGCCTTCGTCTCAGACCTGCGGCCGCCTGGTCTCAGACCTGCGGCCGCCTGGTCTCAGACCTGCGGCCGCCTTCGTCTCAGACCTGCGGCCGCCTGGTCTCAGACCTGCGGCCGCCTGGTCTCAGACTTGGGGCCGCCTGGTCTCAGACTTGGGGCCGCCTGGTCTCAGACCTGCGGCCGCCTTCGTCTCAGACCTGCGGCCGCCTGGTCTCAGACCTGCGGCCGCCTGCGTCTCAGACCTGCGGCCGCCTTCGTCTCAGACCTGCGGCCGCCTGGTCTCAGACCTGCGGCCGCCTTCGTCTCAGACCTGCGGCCGCCTGGTCTCAGACCTGCGGCCGCCTTCGTCTCAGACCTGCGGCCGCCTGGTCTCAGACCTGCGCCGCCTGCGTCTCAGACCTGCGGCCGCCTGGTCTCTCAGACCTGCGGCCGCCTGGTCTCTCAGACCTGGGGCCGCCTGGTCTCAGACCTGCGGCCGCCTTCGTCTCAGACCTGCGGCCGCCTGGTCTCAGACCTGCGGCCGCCTTCGTCTCAGACCTGCGGCCGCCTGGTCTCAGACCTGCGGCCGCCTGGTCTCAGACCTGCGGCCGCCTTCGTCTCAGACCTGCGGCCGCCTGCGTCTCAGACCTGCGGCCGCCTTTGTCTCAGACCTGCGCCGCCTGCGTCTCAGACCTGCGCCGCCTGCGTCTCAGACCTGCAGCCCCCTGGTCTCAGACCTGCGGCCGCCTGGTCTCAGACCTGCGCCGCCTGCGTCTCAGACCTGCGGCCCCCTGGTCTCAGACCTGCGGCCGCCTCGCTCTCTTGAGATTCCCGTTGCCCACGTGTGCATGACGTCAGAGCGAGTCGGGATCAAGTCGGACACAAATCTAACCGGCATGCAACGGGCGCCGATCGCCGGTGATCGATTCTGCGCAGACCTGACTCATCTCGAACGAGCCTGTTGTTGACTCTCAGCTGGAGGTGAGACAGGAAGGAGCTGAAGAAGAGGAAGCTGCTGTCTGAAGTGTAAGTACCTCGGCCTGCCAGCAGGTGGCAGTGTAACGCTTGTGTTGGCTGAGGAGTTGCCTTCCACAAGCCGTGGAAGAAGTATTCAGATCCTTTTTATTCAGGTGAAAGTACTAATACCTCACTGTAGAAATACTCTGTTCTGTACAAGTCCTGCATTGAACATTTTTAAGTATCATCAGAAAAATGTACTTTTAAGTATTCAAAGTAAAAGTACTCAGTAATCAAAAAGTACTCAGTAATCAAAAAGTACTCAGTAATCAAAAAGTACTCGATGCAGAAACAATCCTCCCGTTGTAGAAAGAGTGACGGATCCAACCAGCTGTGTGTTTAATGACATCATCGTCTCAGCTGGACCTGGAGCCGTTATATTGTTGCTATGGTTACTGTATAATCAAACATCAGATTATATAAAATACGTGTGTGTGCAGGAATCTTAATGTGGAAAGTAACTAAAGTAACTAGTAACTGAAGCGGAGTGATGTCTGTGTTCAGGACGGTGAAGTCGTACTGGATCACGAAGGGCGGCTCCTTCAGCACCACCATCACCAAGCCGGAGACGGAGCTCACTCCCGAGATGATTGCCACGTGAGTCCCCCCACCCCCCCGCTACTTCACATGATCACATATATCGGTCGATATATATCGGTCGATATATATCAGTCGATATATATCGGTCGATATATATCGGTCCATATATATCGGTCGGGCTCTACGTTCTACTTATGTAGTCCGGTTGTATTTGTAATGTGTGCTGACCACAGCTGGCCACGTGTCCCGTCTGCCCCGCTCCGTCTGTCAGTGACGGTGTGCAGGACCTCAGACGGGGGACACAGAGAAACCTCCGGCCCATAAAAGGGGACAAGTCCAAAGATGTGGACTTTGTCCTAAAGGCAGGGCAGGACAAAACGACGTAACAGAAGCAAACCGTTCATTGAAAAAAATGAGACGTTGGCGACAGTAAAGACGTCGTTACAGTCGCACGACGATGTGACGTCAAAACAACGTAGATCTCGCTGGCGCGCTGGGATTTAACCCTCATGTTGTCCCCATGTTGTCCCCATGTTGTCCCCATGTTGTCCTCATGTTGCCCTCATGTTGTCCTCATGTTGTCCCCATGTTGTCCCCATGTTGTCCCCATGTTGTCCTCATGTTGCCCTCATGTTGTCCTCATGTTGTCCCCATGTTGTCCCCATGTTGCCCTCATGTTGTCCTCATGTTGTCCCCATGTTGTCCCCATGTTGTCCCCATGTTGCCCTCATGTTGTCCTCATGTTGCCCTCATGTTGTCCCCATGTTGTCCCCATGTTGTCCTCATGTTGTCCCCATGTTGCCCTCATGTTGTCCTCATGTTGCCCTCATGTTGTCCTCATGTTGTCCCCATGTTGTCCCCATGTTGTCCTCAACAACAACAATCTCAATGTCTGTCTGTGTGTTGATGGGCACCTTGAAATCGTCTGTTTCTGTGAGATACTAATAAAAAGGATGACATGCATAAGAGAAAAAGCTCATAATGCAGCTTATAGTGTTTTCATGCAGAGGACGAGGCATTAACGTTCCAGCAGAATGAAAAGGTTTGCATGAAATCATATCATAGAGGGGGGGGATTAAGCTAAAAGCAGCGTCCAGATGTTCCCAAATATTTTAAATTGATGCTGCTTTTACTTCTCTGTGCAGATTGTGTACAGCGTAGATTGGGGGGGGGGAATCAGCAGACGCCTCCCGATACGATATCATCACGATACTTATGCCACCATACGATATTATTGCGATATATTGCAATTTATAACCTTTTTTCCAACTTCTAATTTTTCCATTAATTTCAAATGACGTCCCCAAAAGGAAACTTTAACATCTGTTTGTTTGATCAACTCACTTTAATGTTATTGCTGCAAAATGGGACAAACTGACCAACACATATATAACATATAATATATAATGTAACATATATAATATAATATATAATAACAGATGAATGTTTTTTGTGTGTAACGTTTGAATTGACTTTATTTTTTTGTTTTAGTTTCATAGCATAAGAGCTTTAAATGCGACAAATGTTTGATTCAATTTATGTTATCAGAGTACAAATATACATTTTTATTAAATTCAGGTAACGTTAGGCTCCTTGGTAAATACTTCTTTACTCACGCTTAAAATCAATTCAGATTTTGCATTATATGGCCGTGAAGTAGGTATTACATTTCATCCTATGTGGTATTAAATAGACTTAAAAAGTCTTAAATTGAACTTGAAGAATCCCTAAAATAGAATTTATACTATTGTCCCAGGTATCCTTGAATATACGTACGATGCAGAATGACTCATATCACCACAGTCATCCTAATGACGGTTGCAAAGAGTGCATGGTTGGTCTAAATGAAAATTAAAATACAACTACATGCAGAATAACTGCATTATTATTTTATTAGAATATACCTTTTGTGTCATATTGCCTAATAACCATACAAATAGATTTAGAAAATGAGATGAAGCCATCCTAATATTGCGTTAATGTACTGTACATATAACTGTTTATTGTGTTTTTCCTGATGCTTTGGCATGATTGTTATTGAAACGTCCGTGCCAATAAAGCTCCTTGAATTGAACTGCTGAGGAACATGTTCTATGTTCTTTGATCATCAAAGGCTGGAACGTGTCATGCAGAATGACATCACAGTGACATCACAGTGACACATTCTGGAACTTTCTTTTACTATAAATACAACCCTGGGTGCTTCCAGGCCGTTAACAGTCTGAACTCAGTCACGACACAGCTCTACTGTCTATCGCAACAAAGACTCTTCTTCAACAATCATGGCAACAACGCCTGAAACAGTCGTCTGCCCGAGTCCCAGCATCCGGCTCGAGGACCTGACAAAGGACCGCATGGAAATTCAAGAACAGATGAACCAGCTGGTCTCCCAAAACGCTGGCCTCAAAGAAGAGAAACAGAAAATCCTGACGGCGCTACGTGCCGAGAGAACAATCAGGAAAAATGTTCAAAAGGACAGTAAGCTCAAGGAGCAGGAGAAAGACAACGAGATCCTCCTTCTCCAGGACAGCTTAAAGGCGGAGAAGAACATCTCACGTTCGGCCAAATTTCACTTGAACCGGGTCGTAGGGCTCTGGAAACAGGAGCTGGAGAGAAACAAGGAGATCCTCTTTCTAAGGGACAGCTTAAAGGCGGAGAAGAACATCACACTTTCTGCCAAATTTCACTACAACCGGGTCTGGAAGCAGGAGCAGGAGAGAACCAGAGAGGAGAAGAAGGACAAGGACGCAAAGCTTCAATCCCTGGCTGAAGACAACGATCGATTGAGCCATGTCGTCCAAGAAAAGGACGTCCTGATCGAGAAAATAACAGAAGAAAAGATGGCTTTGGAAAGAAAGAATTTGGAGAACGAAGCCAACGCCATGGACAAGCAAAGGCAGATGATGCAGAGAGAGGCTGAGTTACAAGCTAAAGTCAACGCTCTGGAAGAAGAAATTACACAAGAGCTCGCTGCAAAGAGAGCTTAGAGAAACATTATGATCTGGAAAGGAGAGCCGAGAAAAGGAGTGGCTCAACCAAGGGAACCTAATGGACACAGAGATCAAGCTCTTAAAAGAAAAGGTCTCAGCTCTTCAGGTCCAGAGCCACAGCCTCCAGGACTTTCAAACGTTGAACAGAAGGATGGAGGCGTGCAGGACCAAAGAGAGCCAAATAGAGACCAACATAAACATCTTAAAAGCTCAAAACGCTGAACTTCAGGTCCAGCTCCTCAGCCTGCAGGACCTGGCTCAGAAGACCGATAAGGAGAAGGCCCGCATGAGAAAGGAGGAGGAGAAGGTCAAGAAGGCAGCAGAAGACAGGCTGAAAAAGGAGAGGAAAGAGGAGGAGAAGAGAGAGAAGAAACAGAAGGAGGAAAATAGGAAGCAAGAGAAGGAAGAATCGAAAAGAAAGAAGAAGGAAAAAGAGGAGATGGAGAAAAGAGTCAAGAAAGAGAAGAAGGAGCAGGCGAAGAGAGAGAAGGAGGGATTGAAAGAAAAGTAGACGGAAGAGCAGCAGAACGAGATGAGAGAGGATTAACTCCATCAACCTTTCTCTCCTCCACTTCATCTCCACCACCCCACCTACCCCCCCAGAAACCGGGTGATCCGGTTCACATAGTGCTGGTGTACTCCAGGTGATCTGGTTTTAACGCCACATTTCAATTATTAAAAAATAATAAATAAATAAAAATTCATTTCTAAAATGAATCTCTTATCTGAGCATTTGTCTTTTTAAACGAGTTCAATACAAACACACATCTATGATTCACATCTTCACCTTTTCTGATTCAACTGAAGATGATCTTTCATTTTCACCTTAACCCTCGTGTTGTCCTCATGTTGTCTTCATGTTGTCCTCATGTTGTCTTTATGTTGTCCTCATGTCGTCTTCATGTTGCCCTCATGTTGCCCTCATGTTGCCCTCATGTTGTCTTCAGGTTGTCCTCATGTCGTCTTCATGTTGCCCTCATGTTGCCCTCATGTTGCCCTCATGTTGTCTTCATGTTGCCCTCATGTTATCTTCATGTTGCCCTCATGTTGTCTTCATGTTGCCCTCATGTTGCCCTCATGTTGCCCTCATGTTGCCCTCATGTAGCCCTCATGTTGCCCTCATGTTGTCTTCATGTTGCCCTCATGTTGCCCTCATGTTGTCCTCATGTTGTCCTCATGTTGTCCTCATGTAGCCCTCATGTTGTCCTCATGTTGCCCTCATGTTGTCCTCATGTTGCCCTCATGTTGCCCTCATGTTGCCCTCATGTTGTCCTCATGTAGTCCTCATGTAGCCCTCATGTTGTCCTCATGTTGTCCTCATGTTGTCCTCATGTTGTCCTCATGTAGCCCTCATGTTGCCCTCATGTTGCCCTCATGTTGTCCTCATGTTGTCTTTATGTTGTCCTCATGTCGTCTTCATGTTGCCCTCATGTTGCCCTCATGTTGTCTTCAGGTTGTCCTCATGTCGTCTTCATGTTGCCCTCATGTTGCCCTCATGTTGCCCTCATGTTGTCTTCATGTTGCCCTCATGTTATCTTCATGTTGCCCTCATGTTGTCTTCATGTTGCCCTCATGTTGCCCTCATGTTGCCCTCATGTTGCCCTCATGTTGCCCTCATGTAGCCCTCATGTTGCCCTCATGTTGTCTTCATGTTGCCCTCATGTTGCCCTCATGTTGCCCTCATGTTGCCCTCATGTTGCCCTCATGTTGTCCTCATGTTGTCCTCATGTAGCCCTCATGTTGTCCTCATGTTGCCCTCATGTTGTCCTCATGTTGTCTTCATGTTGCCCTCATGTTGCCCTCATGTTGCCCTCATGTTGTCCTCATGTTGTCCTCATGTTGTCCTCATGTAGTCCTCATGTAGCCCTCATGTTGTCCTCATGTTGTCCTCATGTTGTCCTCATGTTGTCCTCATGTAGCCCTCATGTTGCCCTCATGTTGCCCTCATGTTGCCCTCATGTTGCCCTCATGTTGTCCTCATGTTGTCCTCATGTAGCCCTCATGTTGTCCTCATGTTGTCCTCATGTTGCCCTCATGTTGTCCTCATGTTGCCCTCATGTTGTCTTCATGTTGCCCTCATGTTGTCCTCATGTTGTCCTCATGTTGTCCTCATGTAGCCCTCATGTTGTCCTCATGTTGTCCTCATGTTGTCCTCATGTAGCCCTCATGTTGTCCTCATGTTGTCCTCATGTAGCCCTCATGTTGCCCTCACGTTGCCCTCATGTCGTCTTCATGTCGTCTTCATGTCGCCCTCATGTTGCCCTCATGTTGTCTTCATGTTGTCTTCATGTTGTCTTCATGTTGTCTTCATGTTGTCTTCATGTTGCCCTCATGTTGTCTTCATGTTGCCCTCATGTTGTCCTCATGTTGTCCTCATGTTGTCCTCATGTTGTCCTCATGTAGCCCTCATGTTGTCCTCATGTTGTCCTCATGTAGCCCTCATGTTGTCCTCATGTAGCCCTCATGTTGTCCTCATGTTGTCCTCATGTTGTCCTCATGTTGTCCTCATGTTGTCCTCATGTTGTCTTCATGTTGCCCTCACGTTGCCCTCACGTTGTCTTCATGTCGTCTTCATATCGTCTTCATATCGTCTTCATGTGGCCCTCATGTTGCCCTCATGTTGCCCTCATGTTGCCCTCATGTTGCCCTCATGTTGTCTTCATGTTGTCTTCATGTTGTCCCCATGTTGTCTTCATGTTGTCCTCATGTTGTCCCCATGTTGTCCTCATGTTGTCCCCATGTTGTCCTATATCAATGTTCTTTTTAATTCCCCAAAATAACATGATTTTTTTAACATGTTTTATTCAATTTTATAGCATTTGAAACCAAATTGAAGTGTTTTTGAAATAGTATTGAGAGTAAAAGTTGACATATTCCAGTCTGTGATTATCATCAACATCCATTCCTTTAATTTTAGTCTCAATAATTCCTAATTTCTGCTTTTCTAACTCAAACATTAGGTATAATTTCCTATAAATTACGTTTATTGACCATAAATTCCAAAAATAACTGTAAAACTAAAGTTAATAAGTTAGTGTTACGTAGTGTTAAACGTCAAAAAAGACAAATATTGAAAAAATAAAGTGTCAAAAGGGACAAAAACGTAAGAAAAAGTTAAAAACATTGATTAAAAAGCGTCAACAAAAGTGTTGATTTTCAATATTGAAGGGAAGACAACACGAGGGTTAAAGGGAAGACATTCCTTAATACATTGTAATCAGTGTGGCCAACATGGACGCTGTAGAGCGCCCTCTGGTGGACAAACTACTCATAACATGGTTGACTGTCCGTGGTTGATGCTTTGTCTGCGGAGTGCAGACTGATTTGCTCTCCTGAGTCACGTGACCAAATCGCAGCCTTTGCGATTAGGAAATCTCGGATTAACATATCGCGATATTATTGCAAAGGAAATTAATCGTGCAGCCCTACAGCCTCGCATGCACCGGCGTCGGCCATTCATCTATCTTCAACCTCTTATCCGGTCTCGGGGGCAGCAGCTCCAGCAGGGGACCCCAAACTTCCCTTTCCCGAGCCACATAAACCATCTCCAACTGGGGGATCCCGAGGCGTTCCCAGGCCAGGTTGGAGATATAATCCCTCCACCTAGTCCTGGGTCTTCCCCGAGGCCTCCTCTCAGTTGGACGTGCCTGGACCACCTCCCTAGGAGCCCCCCCCAGGAGGCATCCTCACCAGATGCCCGAACCACCTCAACTGGCTCCTTTTGAGCAGCGGCTCTACTCCGAGCTCCTCTCGGAGGACTGAGCTTCTCACCCGATCTCTAAGGGAGACGCCAACCTCCCCACCCTCTCCTGAGGAAACCCATTTCGGCCACTTGTACCCTGGATCTGGTTCTTCAGGTCCTGACCCAGCCTTCATGACCATAGGTGAGGGTAGGAATGAAAATTGCCCAGTAGATCAAAAGTTTCTGGCTCAGCTCCCTTTTCGTCACAACGGTGTGATAAACAGAATGTAATACCCCCCCCCCACCCGGCTGCGCCGATTCTCCGACCAATCTCACGCTCCATAGTCCCCTTACTCGCGAACAAGACCCCAAGGTACTTAAACTCCTTCACTTGGGGTAAGGACTCACTCCCTACCTGAAGAAGGCTTCGGCCAGTTATCCTAAACTGGCATTAATCGCTCTGTGTGTTGCGTTGCAGTGGCAGCTGGAAGGAGAAGAAGTTCAAGCCGTACAACTTTGAGGCGATGGGCGTTGCCCCCGACTGCGGCCATCTGCACCCGCTGATGAAAGTGCGAACGCAGTTCAGGCAGATCTTCCTCGAGATGGGGTGAGTGGCTGTAAACATCGCAATGGAAATTAAAGGTCCCACGACATGAAAATGTCCCTTTTTTATGAGTTTTTTTTTTTAACAATATGAGTCCCCCCCAGTATTAGGGGACCACTAAGGTCCATATAAAAGAGACTTCAGATACAGTATTAGGGACCACTAAGGTCTATATAAAAGAGACTTCAGATACAGTATTAGGGACCACTAAGGTCTATATAAAAGAGACTTCAGATACAGTATTAGGGGACCACTAAGGTCTATATAAAAGAGACTTCAGATACAGTATTAGGGGACCACTAAGGTCTATATAAAAGAGACTTCAGATACAGTATTAGGGGACCACTAAGGTCTATATAAAAGAGACTTCAGATACAGTATTAGGGGACCACTAAGGTCTATATAAAAGAGACTTTAGATACAGTATTAGGGGACCACTAAAGTCTATATAAAAGAGACTTCAGATACAGTATTAGGGACCACTAAGGTCTATATAAAAGAGACTTCAGATACAGTATTAGGGACCACTAAGGTCTATATAAAAGAGACTTCAGATACAGTATTAGGGGACCACTAAGGTCTATATAAAAGAGACTTCAGATACAGTATTAGGGGACCACTAAGGTCTATATAAAAGAGACTTCAGATACAGTATTAGGGGACCACTAAGGTCTATATAAAAGAGACTTCAGATACAGTATTAGGGGACCTCTAAGGTCTATATAAAAGACTTCAGATACAGTATTAGGGACCACTAAGGCCTATATAAAAGAGACTTCAGATACAGTATTAGGGGACCACTAAAGTCTATATAAAAGAGACTTCAGATACAGTATTAGGGGACCACTAAGGTCTATATAAAAGACTTCAGATACAGTATTAGGGACCACTAAGGCCTATATAAAAGAGACTTCAGATACAGTTTTAGGGGACCACTAAGGTCTATATAAAAGAGACTTCAGATACAGTATTAGGGACCACTAAGGTCTATATAAAAGAGACTTCAGATACAGTATTAGGGGACCACTAAGGTCTATATAAAAGAGACTTCAGATACAGTATTAGGGGACCACTAAGGTCTATATAAAAGAGACTTCAGATACAGTATTAGGGGACCACTAAGGTCTATATAAAAGAGACTTCAGATACAGTATTAGGGGACCTCTAAGGTCTATATAAAAGAGACTTCAGATACAGTATTAGGGGACCTCTAAGGCCTATATAAAAGACTTCAGATACAGTATTAGGGACCACTAAGGCCTATATAAAAGAGACTTCAGATACAGTATTAGGGGACCACTAAAGTCTATATAAAAGAGACTTCAGATACAGTATTAGGGGACCACTAAGGTCTATATAAAAGACTTCAGATACAGTATTAGGGACCACTAAGGCCTATATAAAAGAGACTTCAGATACAGTATTAGGGGACCACTAAAGTCTATATAAAAGAGACTTCAGATACAGTATTAGGGGACCACTAAGGTCTATATAAAAGACTTCAGATACAGTATTAGGGACCACTAAGGCCTATATAAAAGAGACTTCAGATACAGTATTAGGGACCACTAAAGTCTATATAAAAGAGACTTCAGATACAGTATTAGGGGACCACTAAGGTCTATATCAAAGCATCCAAAGAGAACCATGTCATGGGACCTTTTAAAACATTTCACACACCCATTAACACTCACATGAGTAACCCTCTGCTTGCTGCAGCTTTTCAGAGATGCCGACCAACAACTTCATAGAAAGCTCTTTCTGGAACTTTGACTCCCTGTTCCAGCCCCAGCAGCACCCGGCCAGAGACGCACATGACACCTTCTTCCTGTCCGGTAAGGCCGCCGCACCTGTCGTACATTTCTTAATTTCTGTCTCCTGTCCCACCCAGTCCTCACTTATTTAGTTTTTTTTAATAAAATACAAAACCCACAATTCACAACATGAACACGTCCCCCTCCCTTCGTCATCACCATCCAAGCCATTCAACAGCATAGGAACAAAATAGACAATAAACCATACACATACATGTATAAATGACAACGCCATAAGTCCATCATACAGGTCTCCCCCAGCACAAAGCTCCTTAGGAACCCCCTCCCCACAAAGTTCAGGTACTTCCCCATTTTCTGGTCTAGACATCCAATCTGGCAAACTGGTTATATAACCCTTTCAAACGCCATGCCCCCTAGCCATCTCACAAGCCCACTCCTGGTTCGACGGCCCCCCTTTATTCTTCCATCCTCTTTAAAGAATCCGTCTGGCTATCATAAAACAAGTCTGGATCCAGCTTCTCCTCCACTTGCCCTACAACAAATCCACTTGTCCCCGACAAGCCCTTATGTCAAGCCCTGGCCACCGTATTTAGGGGCTTAGTGGCCTATGTGGCCAGTGCTTACAGATATTAGCGTGCATCCCTGTCATTTTACTTTGAACATCTGTGTTTTCAGACCCAGCGCTCGCCCACGAGTTCCCGCAGGACTACCTAGAGAGAGTGAAGAAGGTCCACTCAGAGGGAGGCTTTGGCTCACAAGGGTGAGACGCAATCACACGTAAAAATGAATCTGTTTTCAAACAAAGCCTGTGATAATATTACCAAATACTTAGTCAAGCATTGCCAGACCTTCCTCCACAACGCTGCAGAGGAGGGTCTGGTCACACAGCATTATGGGATGGGTGAAAAACATGCTCTGGTGTATCGACATTTCTTTAAACCAATCACAATCGTCTTGGGCGGCACTAAGCGCCAGACGGAGCCACGGTGCCGCTGCTAAATAGCCTCAAGAAGGAACATGTGTACGTTCAGAAGTAGTTTTGGTCTTCAACAGGAAACTCTGATTGAACAGATAGTCTAGCTAGCTGTCTGGATTTACCCTGCAGATACCTGAGGACCAGGTAACCAGAGTCCTCAGATTGGACAGATAGTCTAGCTAGCTGTCTGCATTTACCCTGCAGATACCTGAGGACCAGGTAACCATAGTCCTCAGATTGGACAGAGAGTCCAGCTAGCTGTCTGGATTTACCCTGCAGAGATCTGAGGACCAGGTAACCATAGTCCTCAGAAATCAGCCGCAGGGGACGGACATCTGGTTGGATATTTCCGGCAGCACCTGAACAATCCCGGAAGTGGGTTGTGTCGATACAGACTACTTAATATCCTGCTGTCTTTTTTTTTTTTACAGGTACAAGTATGACTGGAAGATTGAGGAGGCTCAGAAGAACATCCTCCGCACTCACACTACGGCCGTCAGCGCACGCATGCTGTACAAACTGGCACAACAGGTGAGCTGCACGTTTGGTAAGCACACGTGTGGAGGAAGTAACGCTATCGGGACATAAACCATATGAGGCTGGCTAACTCATTTCTTTGTTAAAGACATTGGACTGCAAAACGGAGACATACCTAGAGAGATTCTTTGTGGCGTGGGCGGTGGAGGATAGGGGGCTTTTTACCTCGCACTATTAGTGTTGTAGTCAAGACCACCTGCACCGAGACCAAGTCATTAGCAACACCAGAGTGTATCAAGACCAAGACAAGGCCGAGACTTTGAGGGGTTGAGTGCGAGACTTTGAGGGGTTGAGACCGAGGGGTTGAGACCCAGACAAGACTGAGACTTTGAGGGATTGAGACCAAGGCTTTGAGGGGTTGAAACCAAGACAAGACCTAGACTTTGAAGGGTTGAGACCTAGACTTTGAGGGGTTGAGACCTAGACTTTGAGGGGTTGAGACCTAGACTTTGAGGGGTTGAGACCTAGACTTTGAGGGGTTGAGACAGAGGCTTTGAGGGGTTGAGACCAAGACTTTGAGAGGTAGGGACAGAGACTTTGAGGGGTTGAGACCGAGGGGTTGAGACCCAGACAAGACTGAGACTTTGAGGGATTGAGACCAAGGCTTTGAGGGGTTGAAACCAAGACAAGACCTAGACTTTGAGGGGTTGAGACCGAGACTTTGAGGGGTTGAGACCGAGACTTTGAGGGGTTGAGACCGAGACTTTGAGGGGTTGAGACCGAGACTTTGAGGGGTTGAGACCGAGACTTTGAGGGGTTGAGACCGAGACTTTGAGGGGTTGAGACCGAGACTTTGAGGGGTTGAGACCGAGACTTTGAGGGGTTGAGACCTAGACTTTGAGGGGTTGAGACAGAGGCTTTGAGGGGTTGAGACCTAGACTTTGAGGGTTTGAGACAGAGACTTTGAGGGGTTGAGACCAAGACAAGACAGAGACGTTGAGGGGTTAAGGCTGAGACTTATTGGGGTTGAGAGTGGGCCACCAGGCTTGGAATACATTGGTGGAAACACGTAGCAGTACTTTGTGTTGTCATTAACCATAAATCTCTCTCTCTCTCTCTCTCTCTCTCTCTCTCTCTGTCTCTCTCTCTCTCTCTCTCTCTGTCTCTCTCTCTCTCTCTCTCTCTCTCTCTCTCTCTCTCTCTCTCTCTCTCTCTCTCTCTCTCTCTGGTCACCTTTGTGTTGAACCGTCCATCCACCAGGAGAAGTTCACCCCCGTCAAGTATTTTTCCATCGACCGCGTGTTCAGGAACGAGACCCTGGACGCCACCCATCTGGCAGAGTTCCACCAGATTGAGGGCGTGGTGGCCGACTACGGCCTCACGCTGGGAGACCTGATCGGCGTCCTGCATCAGTTCTTCACTAAACTAGGTGAGGAGTTAGTCTAAAGTGAGTCTTTAAGGCACAAAGTTACAAACTTTAACACAAAACTTTGTCTAAATGCTTTAAAGGAGAATTCCGGCCAATTTTTATGTTAATCTTTAACCCTCATGTTGTCCTCATGTTGCCCCCATGTTGCCCCCATGTTGCCCCCATGTTGCCCCCATGTTGCCCTCATGTTGCCCTCATGTTGCCCTCATGTTGCCCCCATGTTGTCCCCATGTTGTCCCCATGTTGTCCTCATATTGTCCTCTTGTTGTCCTCATATTTCCCTCATGTTGCCCTCATGTTGCCCTCATGTTGTCCTCATGTTGTCCTCATGTTGTCCTCATGTTGCCCTCATGTTGTCCCCATGTTGCCCTCATGTTGCCCTCATGTTGTCCCCATGTTGTCCTCATGTTGTCCTCATGTTGTCCTACATCAATGTTCTTTTTAATTCCCCAAAATAACATGATTGATTCCACACAACGCTCTTTGCCAAGTACAAATCTCTACTTTCATTAATTTTGGGGCGTCTTATTCAATTTTATAGCATTTGAAACCAAATTGAAGTGTTTTTGAAATAGTATTGAGAGTAAAAGTTGACATATTCCAGTCTGTGATTATCATCAACATCCATTCCTTTAATTTTAGTCTCAATAATTCCTAATTTCTGCTTTTCTAACTCAAACGTTAGGTATAATTTCCTATAAATGAGGTTTATTGTTCATAAATTCCAAAAATAACTAAAACTAAAGTTAATAAGTTAGTGTTACGTAGTGTTAAACGTCAAAAAAGGTGACAAACATTGAAAAAAAAGCGTCAAAAGGGTTAAAAAATGGGACAAAAACTATGAAAAAGTTAAAAACATTGATAAAAAGCATCAAAAACAGTGTCATTTTTGGGCAGACAACACAAGGGTTAATCGCTCTAGATATGCGAGTACTTTCAATTGAACCCCCACCTGAATCGGTGCAGAAAACACGGAGCAGCTGCAGCTACGTGTTTTCACTGTTCCAGGTTTTCCAACGTTTCAGACACAGATATGGAAATAAAGTGAAAAAATTGCACAAAGGGACACAAACAGACTACGAAGGGACGTCAAATGACCACATAACATTTTCAGGTTTCTGACTCGGCCTTCTGACGTTCGTTTCCAAGCCGTACTCATCTTGTTTCTTTTTCTAGGAATCACCAAACTTCGCTTCAAGCCTGCCTACAACCCGTACACGGAGCCCAGCATGGAAGTGTTCAGCTACCATGAAGGTAAAGTACATCATCTTCCCACCAGGTCCGGATTTGTTGCGGAACGGACAGCTGAAGTCTCGAGGACCCACGAGATCTCGCAAATTCACGTAGAATAGAACCACAAAACCCAATACTTAGACTGATGGACTGATTAGCGGGTTAGCGTTGTCATGGTTACTCTTTTCTTTTTGTGTGGGTTGTAAATGATGTTATATCATACATGTTTACCCTTATCCAAACAATATGATAGTATTTATAATGTGTATTGTTTTCTAGTGTCTGGGCCCCTTTACACAAGCTTCAAATAGCTGTTGATCACGGAAGGCTTGTATCATGTGGACGCACCGACAGTGTTGTCATTACTTAGAATTCCTAGAAACGACGCGCTGTAGCTTTAAGAATATCTAAATGGATGTTGATATCGCAATATCACATTTTGTCAATATCGTGCAACCCGTCTTTGTAGGACAGTGCCGTTTTGGGTTATTTTTGGTGTGTGTCAACTGTATGTAATTTGTCTCGTTGTCGTGCATACAGGACTCCAAAAGTGGGTGGAGGTGGGAAACTCGGGGGTCTTCAGACCAGAGATGCTGCTGCCCATGGGTCTCCCCGAGGACGTGTCAGTGATCGCCTGGGGACTGTCTCTGGAAAGGTGAACACACAACGCTGACTCTAGCTCTTTTTCCATCTACACGTTTTCATCCAAATTAAGTGATATTGAATGAAAAATGCCTTCCGGAAACGGTAAAATTCATCGTCGCAATATCGTTATCGAGGTATTTGGTCAAAAGTATCGTGATATTTGATTTTACCCATATCGCCCAGCCCTGCTGCACTACTGCACGTCTCACATAGTCTTCTCATTTACAGTTTTGTCCGCACAAAGCCCTAAAAAGACAGCAAAAAGTGTCTTTTTTTTAGCCATCCTAGACAGTCGGAAATCAAGCAAAACGGCCTTCTGGTTTTAGTTTTTTAAAAGCAGGCTAGCACACCGCCGACTCCACAGCCTGAATACGCAAACACTCCGGTTCCCGGGGAATTTCTGAGTCTCGAAGTCGGGAAAATATGCCAAATTCTGCTTTTGAATGTTTAAAAAACTGTTTTTCCGGTTTTTGGTTTGGCGCACAACCAGATGAGCCAGAATCTATAAATCGATACGCGGATCAAAGTCAGCGAGGGACCGGATTTAGCCCGCGAGCCTCGAGTTTGACACGCGTGGTTGGTTGGAGTTGAAAGAAGAGAAGGCAGGGATCACATACAGGTGTCTATTTCCCATAAAATGAAGTATGTATTCATAAAATTAGCGGTGTACAAAATCAAGTGTCCGTAATACAGCGAGACTACGTTGATGTGGTCTCGGATAGCCAGACCCTCCTCTACAGCGCTGTGGAGGAGGGTCTGGCTAGACCACACAGCATTCTGGGATGGGAGCAAAACCTGCTCGGGTTTATTGGCATTTCTTTAAACCAATCATAATCATTGTGGGCGGGGCTAAGCGCCGGACAGAGCCAGAGACGTTCAGGAGTAGTTTTAGTTGTCAACAGAGACTCCGATTGGACAGATAGTCTAGCTAGCTGTCTGGATTTACCCTGCAGAGACCTGAGGACCAGGTAACCATAGTCCTCAGATTGGACAGATAGTCTAGCTAGCTGTCTGGATTTACCCTGCAGAGACCTGAGGACCAGGTAACCATAGTCCTCAGATTGGACAGATAGTCTAGCTAGCTGTCTGGATTTACCCTGCAGAGATCTGAGGACCAGGTAACCATAGTCCTCAGATTGGACAGATAGTCTAGCTAGCTGTCTGGATTTACCCTGCAGAGACCTGAGGACCAGGTAACCATAGTCCTCAGATTGGACAGATAGTCTAGCTAGCTGTCTGGATTTACCCTGCAGAGACCTGAGGACCAGGTAACCATAGTCCTCAGATTGGACAGATAGTCTAGCTAGCTGTCTGGATTTACCCTGCAGAGATCTGAGGACCAGGTAACCTTAGTCCTCAGATTGGGCAGATAGTCTAGCTAGCTGTCTGGATTTACCCTGCAGAGACCTGAGGACCAGGTAACCATAGTCCTCAGATTGGACAGATAGTCTAGCTAGCTGTCTGGATTTACCCTGCAGAGACCTGAGGACCAGGTAACCATAGTCCTCAGATTGGACAGATAGTCTAGCTAGCTGTCTGGATTTACCCTGCAGAGACCTGAGGACCAGGTAACCATAGTCCTCAGATTGGACAGATAGTCTAGCTAGCTGTCTGGATTTACCCTGCAAAGACCTGAGGACCAGGTACCCAGAGTCCTCCGATTGGACAGATAGTCTAGCTAGCTGTCTGGATTTACCCTGCAGAGACCTGAGGACTATGGTTACCTGGTCCTCAGATCTCTGCAGGGTAAATCAGCCGCAGGTTAGAGCGCCGGCACAGAGACAGAGGACGGGGACGGACTCGGGCCGGAGCAATCCTGGAAGTGAAACATGGTGGATGTAGACTAACGTTAATGTAAGACGTATTTTTCTCACTCAGCCTTCTCCTCTGCCCCGCAGGCCCACCATGATCAAATACGGCATCAACAACATCAGAGAGCTGGTGGGGCACAAAGTGAACCTCCAGATGGTCTACGACAGCCCCATATGTCGACTGGAGTCCTGAAGGTCACCCACCGTTCATCCTCACTATTATTATTGTTATTATTATGAATTGGACCTTTCCTTTACCACGGGACAACTCATTTCTACGCCTCACTCTCGTTCTTCCTGCTGGGCTCGACCAGTGAAACCAGTCGCTGTGAAAGCGACTGACGCAGAAAGAAAGAGGGTTTTTCCTCCTCCCCCGTACTACACTTCAGACAGACTTGTTCAAAGGGCTTTTACACACCGGAGCAGCCTTTTCCAGGAACTCAATATTCAAAAACGTCATCCGAATCTTAACTTTGTTCCATATTAAGAAGCTTGTTTTGCTCCCGGCTACGTCAGAACACCACCTGCAGGAATATGTGACAGAGGTTCAATAAAAACGCTGTTTTGTTCCCAAATACCAACGCAGCCTGACTTGTTGTTGTTGTTGTTGTTGTTAACATGACGCTCTTGGCTTGCTTCTCCATTCATCGTTTTAATCCCAAGCGGTGGGAATCTTTACACCGTCCTATCAGGTTTTTTAGTTTTTTTTTACCGACATCCCCAACTTTTATGCATTAATGGCCCTAAAATGTAATATCTCCAAACTCCTATATGTGTATAAATAGGCGTATAATATGTACACGTGTGTGTGTGTCTGTGTGTCTGTGTGTGTGTCTGTCTGTCTGTCTGTCTGTCTGTCTGTGTGTGTGTGTGTCTGTTTATATATATATGTATATGCAGTATATATGTAAATGCAGGATATAGGCAGTATATGTGTGTATGCAGTATGTGTGTATATACAGTGTATACGTGTATATACAGTGTATACGTGTATATACAGTATATGTGTGTGTATACAGTATATGTGTGTGTATACAGTATATGTGTGTGTATACAGTATGTGTGTGTGTATACAGTATGTGTGTGTGTATACAGTATGTGTGTGTGTATACAGTATGTGTGTGTATACAGTATATGTGTGTGTATACAGTATGTGTGTGTGAATATACAGTATGTGTGTATACGTATCTCTCAGAACACATCTTGGAATGGAAATATGTAGTACACTCATGTAGTATTATATATTAGTGTATTTTAATTGGACATGATTCCCATCTTGTTTTATTGGATGCGGTCTTATCTTAAACCACTTGTTCCTTGTTCCCCCGCTCCAGGCCTCTCGAGTTCAGAGACAGTTCAGAGCTCTAATTAACTCGCTAAGCTCTCGCTGGAGCAACGGACGCATAGTAAATAGAAAACAAACAAAACAAAACGAGGACTTTCTTGGTTCAGTTTTTTTTTTTTTAAAGGATACAAATACACACTAAACACAAAAAATAAGTCCTGCACCCTGTCTAACTCGCAAAGAGACATTTAATTTAAAGATAAATATATTACATTTAAATGTATCTGTGCAAGTTGAAATAAATCCAGTTGAGGTGGTTCTGGCATCTGGTAAAGATGCCCCCCTGTGGAAGTCCCAGGGCTAGGTGGAGGGACGTCCAGCTGGGAGGAGGCCTCGGGGAAGACCAGGACTAGGTAGAGGGACGTCCAGCTGGGAGGAGGCCTCGGAAGACCCAGGACTAGGTGGAGGGACGTCCAGCTGGGAGGAGGCCTCGGGGAAGACCAGGACTAGGTAGAGGGACGTCCAGCTGGGAGGAGGCCTCGGAAGACCAGGACTAGGTGGAGGGACGTCCAGCTGGGAGGAGGCCTCGGGGAAGACCAGGACTAGGTAGAGGGACGTCCAGCTGGGAGGAGGCCTCGGAGACCAGGACTAGGTGGAGGGACGTCCAGCTGGGAGGAGGCCTCGGGCAGACCCAAGACTAGGTGGAGGGACGTCCAGCTGGGAGGATGCCTCGGGGAAGACCCAGGACTAGGTGGAGGGACGTCCAGCTGGGAGGAGGCCTCGGGGAAGACCAGGACTAGGTAGAGGGACGTCCAGCTGGGAGGAGGCCTCGGGGAAGACCAGGACTAGGTAGAGGGACGTCCAGCTGGGAGGAGGCCTCGGAAGACCAGGACTAGGTGGAGGGACGTCCAGCTGGGAGGAGGCCTCGGGGCAGACCCAAGACTAGGTGGAGGGACGTCCAGCTGGGAGGATGCCTCGGGGAAGACCCAGGACTAGGTGGAGGGACGTCCAGCTGGGAGGAGGCCTCGGGGAAGACCAGGACTAGGTAGAGGGACGTCCAGCTGGGAGGAGGCCTCGGGGAAGACCAGGACTAGGTGGAGGGACGTCCAGCTGGGAGGAGGCCTCGGAAGACCCAGGACTAGGTGGAGGGACGTCCAGCTGGGAGGAGGCCTCGGGGAAGACCAGGACTAGGTAGAGGGACGTCCAGCTGGGAGGAGGCCTCGGAAGACCAGGACTAGGTGGAGGGACGTCCAGCTGGGAGGAGGCCTCGGGGCAGACCCAAGACTAGGTGGAGGGACGTCCAGCTGGGAGGAGGCCTCGGGGAAGACCCAGGACTAGGTGGAGGGACGTCCAGCTGGGAGGAGGCCTCGGGGAAGACCCAGGACTAGGTGGAGGGACGTCCAGCTGGGAGGAGGCCTCGGGGAAGACCAGGACTAGGTGGAGGGACGTCCAGCTGGGAGGAGGCCTCGGGGAAGACCAGGACTAGGTGGAGGGACGTCCAGCAGGGAGGAGGCCTCGGGGAAGACCCAGGACTAGGTGGAGGGACATCCAGCTGGGAGGAGGCCTCTGGGAAGACCAGGACTAGGTGGAGGGACGTCCAGCAGGGAGGAGGCCTCGGGGAAGACCCAGGACTAGGTGGAGGGACGTCCAGCTGAGAGGAGGCCTCGGGGAAGACCAGGACTAGGTGGAGGGACATCCAGCTGGGAGGAGGCCTCTGGGAAGACCAGGACTAGGTGGAGGGACGTCCAGCAGGGAGGAGGCCTCGGGGAAGACCCAGGACTAGGTGGAGGGACGTCCAGCTGAGAGGAGGCCTCGGGGAAGACCAGGACTAGGTGGAGGGACGTCCAGCTGGGAGGAGGCCTCGGGGAAGACCAGGACTAGGTGGAGGGACGTCCAGCTGGGAGGAGGCCTCGGGGCAGACCCAAGACTAGGTGGAGGGACGTCCAGCTGGGAGGAGGCCTCGGGGAAGACCCAGGACTAGGTGGAGAGATTATATCTCCAACCTGGCCTGGGATCCCCACTCAGAGCTGGTTGATGTGGCTCGGGAAAGGGAAGTTTGGGGCTCCCTGCTGGAGCTGCTGCCCCCGAGACCCGAGACCGGATAAGAGGAAGATGGATGGATGGACTGTGTGTAGTCGAGACAGTGTGCAGGAGTTTCTCGTCCCTCTCCGACGCCCCTGTCTCACGATACAGACGTGCAAAGTCATTGTCTGTGTCATTTTAAATCTATTTCAGGCCAATCAGGAGCTCGCTAACATGCTTTAAAGGTAGTTCAGAACTGATTAAAGCAGCCAAAATAAGTAGTGATTTCAAAAGTTAATCCCACTCTTATTGAGTATACATCGACGTCCAAGACTAGCTTCTGTGAGCTGGTTTTAACAGAAATTAGCTCAGTTTTCCCAGCATGTCACACACAGTATACTTCTTTTGTGCTCTGCTGTATAGGTAATGTGCTCTGTGTACCACTTTCAGGGGGAATCCTGAGTGCGTGTGATACCTGCAGTAAAGGCTGCAGGATTAAGTCGTGTTGTGTACACTCGCTGGAACTCAGTTAAGTCTTCCCCGTAAGCTTATCCCTGGAAGACGTGTCTGGAAATAACATTTTACTGAAGAGTGTGTGAGAGACGGCCAGCTGCTGGGGTCACAGGGTGGAAGCAGCTTTGTTGTTGACTTCAGATAATGTGGAAATCTCATGCAAGAGTCTGATCTCCCAGACCCACGGGACACGTTAAGGGCGAGGACAGAAGTGTAGCAGACAACCACAGTAAGACACACTTTATACTCAATATAAATATATAATATGAAAAGATATCTTGCTGCCAGTACAAACAGAAGTACTTGTATTACTAGAGATGTTCTGATACCGATATCTTAACTCAAGGGCGTAATAACATAAATAAATAAATGTTCTTCCTTAAAATACAGGTGGCCTTAGTATTACCCCCCCCATGTTAAAATACAGGGGGCATAAGTATACACCCCCCTATGTTAAAATACAGGGGCATAAGTATACACCCCCCTATGTTAAAATACAGGGGCATAAGTATACACCCCCCTATGTTAAAATACAGGGGCATAAGTATACACCCCCCTATGTTAAAATACAGGGGCATAAGTATACACCCCTATGTTAAAATACAGGGCATAAGTATACACCCTATGTTATAATACAGGGGCCCCCCCCTATGTTAAAATACAGGGGCATAAGTATACACCCCCCTATGTTACAATACAGGGGCATAAGTATACACCCCCCTATGTTAAAATACAGGGGCATAAGTATACCCCCTATGTTAAAATACAGGGGCATAAGTATACACCCCTATGTTACAATACAGGGGCATAAGTATACACCCCCCTATGTTAAAATACAGGGGCATAAGTATACACCCCCCTATGTTAAAATACAGGGGCATAAGTATACACCCCCCTATGTTAAAATACAGGGGCATAAGTATACACCCCCTATGTTAAAATACAGGGGCATAAGTATACACCCCCTATGTTAAAATGCAGGGGGCATAAGTATACACCCCCTATGTTAAAATACAGGGGGCATAAGTATACACCCTCCTATGTTAAAATGCAGGGGCATAAGTATACACCCCCCTATGTTAAAATGCAGGGGCATAAGTATACACCCCCCTATGTTAAAATACAGGGGCATAAGTATACACCCCCTATGTTAAAATGCAGGGGGCATAAGTATACCCCCCCTATGTTAAAATGCAGGGGCATAAGTATACACCCCCCTATGTTAAAATACAGGGGGCATAAGTATACACCCCCCTATGTTAAAATACAGGGGCATAAGTATACACCCTCCTATGTTAAAATGCAGGGGGCATAAGTATACCCCCCCTATGTTAAAATACAGGGGTATAAGTATACACCCCCCTATGTTAAAATACAGGGGGCATAAGTATACCCCCCCTATGTTAAAATACAGTGGGTATAAGTATACACCCCCCTATGTTAAAATACAGGGGCATAAGTATACACCCCCTATGTTAAAATACAGGGGCATAAGTATACACCCCCTATGTTAAAATACAGGGGCATAAGTATACACCCCCTATGTTACAATACAGGGGCATAAGTATACCCCCTATGTTAAAATACAGGGGCATAAGTATACCCCCTATGTTAAAATACAGGGGCATAAGTATACACCCCCTATGTTAAAATACAGGGGCATAAGTATACACCCCTATGTTAAAATACAGGGGCATAAGTATACACCCCTATGTTAAAATGCAGGGGCATAAGTATACACCCCTATGTTAAAATACAGGGGCATAAGTATACACCCCTATGTTAAAATACAGGGGCATAAGTATACACCCCCTATGTTAAAATGCAGGGGCATAAGTATACACCCCTATGTTAAAATACAGGGGCATAAGTATACACCCCTATGTTAAAATGCAGGGGCATAAGTATACCCCCTATGTTAAAATGCAGGGGCATAAGTATACACCCCCTATGTTAAAATACAGGGGCATAAGTATACACCCCTATGTTAAAATACAGGGGCATAAGTATACACCCTCCTATGTTAAAATGCAGGGGCATAAGTATACCCCCTATGTTAAAATACAGGGGCATAAGTATACACCCCTATGTTAAAATACAGGGGCATAAGTATACACCCCTATGTTAAAATACAGGGGCATAAGTATACACCCCCTATGTTAAAATACAGGGGCATAAGTATACACCCCTATGTTAAAATACAGGGGCATAAGTATACACCCCTATGTTAAAATACAGGGGCATAAGTATACACCCCCTATGTTAAAATACAGGGGCATAAGTATACACCCCTATGTTAAAATACAGGGGCATAAGTATACCCCCTATGTTAAAATACAGGGGCATAAGTATACACCCCTATGTTAAAATACAGGGGCATAAGTATACACCCCTATGTTAAAATACAGGGGCATAAGTATACACCCCTATGTTAAAATACAGGGGCATAAGTATACACCCCCTATGTTAAAATGCAGGGGCATAAGTATACACCCCCTATGTTAAAATGCAGGGGCATAAGTATACACCCCTATGTTAAAATACAGGGGCATAAGTATACACCCCTATGTTAAAATGCAGGGGCATAAGTATACCCCCTATGTTAAAATGCAGGGGCATAAGTATACACCCCTATGTTAAAATACAGGGGCATAAGTATACACCCCTATGTTAAAATACAGGGGCATAAGTATACACCCCCTATGTTAAAATGCAGGGGCATAAGTATACCCCCTATGTTAAAATACAGGGGCATAAGTATACACCCCCTATGTTAAAATACAGGGGCATAAGTATACACCCTATGTTAAAATACAGGGGCATAAGTATACACCCCTATGTTAAAATACAGGGGCATAAGTATACACCCTATGTTAAAATACAGGGGCATAAGTATACACCCCTATGTTAAAATACAGGGCATAAGTATACACCCCTATGTTAAAATACAGGGGCATAAGTATACACCCCTATGTTAAAATACAGGGGCATAAGTATACCCCCTATGTTAAAATACAGGGGCATAAGTATACACCCCTATGTTAAAATACAGGGGCATAAGTATACACCCCTATGTTAAAATACAGGGGCATAAGTATACACCCCTATGTTAAAATACAGGGGCATAAGTATACACCCCCTATGTTAAAATACAGGGGCATAAGTATACACCCCCTATGTTAAAATACAGGGGCATAAGTATACACCCCTATGTTAAAATACAGGGGCATAAGTATACACCCCCTATGTTAAAATACAGGGGCATAAGTATACACCCCTATGTTAAAATGCAGGGGCATAAGTATACACCCCTATGTTAAAATACAGGGGCATAAGTATACACCCCTATGTTAAAATACAGGGGCATAAGTATACACCCCTATGTTAAAATGCAGGGGCATAAGTATACCCCCTATGTTAAAATGCAGGGGCATAAGTATACACCCCTATGTTAAAATACAGGGGCATAAGTATACACCCCCTATGTTAAAATACAGGGGCATAAGTATACCCCCTATGTTAAAATACAGGGGTATAAGTATACACCCCCTATGTTAAAATACAGGGGCATAAGTATACCCCCTATGTTAAAATACAGTGGGTATAAGTATACACCCCTATGTTAAAATACAGGGGCATAAGTATACACCCCTATGTTAAAATACAGGGGCATAAGTATACACCCCCTATGTTAAAATACAGGGGCATAAGTATACACCCCCTATGTTAAAATACAGGGGCATAAGTATACACCCCCTATGTTAAAATACAGGGGCATAAGTATACACCCCTATGTTAAAATACAGGGGCATAAGTATACACCCCCTATGTTAAAATACAGGGGCATAAGTATACACCCCTATGTTAAAATACAGGGGCATAAGTATACACCCCTATGTTAAAATACAGGGGCATAAGTATACACCCCTATGTTAAAATACAGGGGCATAAGTATACACCCCCTATGTTAAAATACAGGGGCATAAGTATACACCCCTATGTTAAAATACAGGGGCATAAGTATACACCCCTATGTTACAATACAGGGGCATAAGTATACACCCCCCTATGTTAAAATACAGGGGCATAAGTATACACCCCCTATGTTAAAATACAGGGGCATAAGTATACACCCCCCTATGTTACAATACAGGGGCATAAGTATACACCCCCTATGTTAAAATACAGGGGCATAAGTATACACCCCCTATGTTAAAATACAGGGGCATAAGTATACACCCCCCTATGTTACAATACAGGGGCATAAGTATACACCCCCCTATTTTAAAATACAGGCAGCATAAGTATACACCCCCTATGTTAAAATACAGGGGGCATAAGTATACACCCCCTATGTTAAAATACAGGGGGCATAAGTATACACCCCCCTATGTTAAAATACAGGGGCATAAGTATACACCCCCCTATGTTAAATTCCCATAGAGGCAGGTTTTATTATTAAAGGCCAGTTATTTCATGGATCAGGATACTATGCATCCTGATGAAGTTCCCTTGGCCTTTGGAATTAAAATACCCCCCCCCCATCATCACACACCCTTCACCATACATAGAGATTAGCATGGTGTTATTTCAGTTAGCCTAATAGCTGGTTTGATTTGCATTGAGAGATGATATATATTCTTTTTAATCAACTTTAGCATGGGTGTGTAAACTTATGCAAGCCACTGTGTATAGGTAGGTAGATATATACTAATTCACAATGCATGGTTCCATCCCTAGCTGTGGTTGCTGTCGTATGGCCTCAGTCAGTAAAATATGAACACATACATACAGAGAATAAAAGCAATATAGATATAATAGAGAATTATTTTTATTATCCAGTTTGACAAGACATGAACTACGTGTTCAGGGCTCGGTGACTCCGACTCGATGTGGGAACGTAGTAACACGCACAGCTCCACTCTAAGATGGTCCTGCAAGGCTTTAGCACACTTAACGTGTCATTACAGCTTCTCTCTGAAGCTCAGGCACACAGAGACAGTGTCCACTAATGCCTCTTAGTCCTCCTCGTGCCGGGCCAGGGGGTGGGGGTGGGGGTGGGGGTGTTCCTTTCACTTTTCTGTTGTTGTGATGTTAGGAAGGAGCCAGTCTTGAGTCACTTATAACGTAAGAGGGAAGATTTCCTACCCTGCCTACGTTATGTAACTTAAAACATAGAAAGGGACACTGTTTGCCTCCTTTTAGGGGGCAGGAGGGAAAACTAGTCCTCCTCGACACGAGTTCTGGTTTCAGGATGAAGAAGACAGCTGGAGAACAGTTAGATATGAAACAGGATGTCGGCTCTACAGGACGATGCTGTTCCTCGCCAACTATCGTGTGTTTAACCAAATGATATGCACATTTTTTTAGGCACTCTCTTAACAAAAGGCATCAAAGAAAGTGCATATTGCTGCTGAAATGGAGCTTCCCCTGAACCCCCAGATTTGGGCTGAGCGTTGAGTGTTTACGTCTGGCAAATACTGCCATGGATGGGATTACATTGGTACTAGCTGAAAGTTTCAACCTCCGGAAACCTTTTGCGTCGCTAACCAACGTCAAAGACCCCTGACTACGCTCTGGGAGTCGAACTGTTGTTTTGTTTTTCAAAAAAAGAATCAAAACTATTTCCTAATTCTCACATTTTTTAGGCATTACATTATCAAAATTATATTATCATAGATAGACAGACAGATAGACAGCCTTCATTATTGGACTCACGGTCCATAAAAACAACAACAACAAAGATACAGATACACAAGACAGACACCAGTTAAACAGGACAGCTGATCCAGTCATCCCAGAAGGGGGACTGGTGTCAAAGCACTGAACCTCGGGTCATTCACATGTGAAATGACAGTTATAAATATCATTTTATCAAATATTATCAAATATCTTGGAAAAAAAGTGCATATAGCTGCCATAAATGGAGATTTGGGCTCTGCATCTGCATCATATCTGCACAAAGCGCCCTGGTAGCTCACCTGGTAGAGCGTGCGCCCCAGGGCGCAGTCCTTAACGCAGCGGCCCACGGTTTGAGTCCGACCTGTGGCCCTTTGCTGCAGATCTTCCCCCCCTCTCCCCCACCCCCACCCCCCGTCCCCTCTCCCCACTTTCCTGTGTACACCTGTCCCATCCATTAAGGCGCTGACACACCAACCCGATTATCGGCCGTCGGACAGTCTGGCGAGGTCGCTGACTCGAGTCTGTTCGGTGTGGGCTGATTTGACTGGGGGTCTAATTGGTGGAGTGATAACCCGGAAATGACAAGCGGGACGAACGCCTCTCAATGATTCAGCAGCTGCACGGCCTGTTTCTCACTAAAATGTTTTCTATTTCTAACGATTATATTGCAATTTATAACCTTATTCTTATTATTGCTGCAAAATGGGACAAACTAACCAACACATATATAATATATAAAAACAGATCCATACTTGGCGTCTGTGTATCGATACAGTATTACCATTGAAAATATTGCAATACTATGCTGTATTGATTTTTTTTCCCCATCTCTACCGTCCGCCATGACAGTCTGGCTTAGAAAATCCTGAGAAGCCCACGTGATGCATTCGTCCAATCAGCTGCCGATTTTCGTGATTATCGTGCACGCCAGAAGTGGGCGTCGCTTCGGTGTGTCCCGAGGCCCTTTTCTTTGGACCAACTCGGGGAGGAAGTCGGTCCGACGGCTTCCTCTGCCGTCGGGTTGGCGTGTCTGAGCCTGTAAAGGCCAAAATGGCCACACACACACACACACACACACACAAACAATCCCATCTGCACGCGTGTTATGGTCCAGCCCTTGGTTTCCACTCATCGGGGCAGTCGGCGATCTGCAGCCTTTACTGTCCAACCATCAGAGGTCCCTGGGGGTGTCCCTGGGGTTGTCCCTGGGGGTGTCCCTGACGTCGCCGAGCGACGCCGGGCTGTTGTAGCAGCCCAGAGAGCCGTGGCCCGGCGGGCTGTGTGTGTGCGGGAAGAAGGACGGCATGTAGGGGATGGCGGCCATCAGCAGCGGGCTGCTCTGGGGGCTTTCGTCGTGCCCCAGAGGGATGACCACGTCGTCCTGGTCCCACACGTGGAAGGCGTTGTGGGCGAATGGGTGCACCGCGGGGGGGTGGCTGGCGGCCAGTTTCTGCCGGTCCCTCTCCTTCTCTTCTTCCCCAGTCGGACCCAACAGACACTCTACACAGCAGACACACACACAGGATATCAGGGATGGAAAGATAGACGCATAGGTGTAATTTACTGGGGGGACGGGTTACAATGACAAAATAGTAAAATAGTCTCTGATTCCAGCTTGTTAAATATGAATATCTTCTATTGTCTTCTCTCCTCTGGGACAGGAAGCTGAATGTCTCTGAGTTGAGGACAGAACGAGACATCTGAGGACGTCTTCTTGGGCTTTTTGGGGAACTCTGATCCACATTTTCCACCATTTTGACACAATGTTCTTCATGAAAAATGACTCAAACTTACGAAAATGTAGTTTCAACTAAGCTGCTATATGTACATATACATATATGTATATATATATATATATGTATATATATATATATATATATATATATATATATATATATATATATATATATATATATATATATATATATATATATATATATATATACATAGAGAGAAACTAGAACATATTAACATATTAACAAGCTGACATCCGAGAAGTTTTACCTTTTTCTCATAAAAAGTGATTGAAACCAATGAATCTGTTAATTAATTCATTATATTAACAGTTGGAACCTAATGATTCATCTTTGCAGCTCTAGTGGAGTGAGTCTGACGTCGAACCCTCGGCCTGCCATCGTTATTATTATTATTATTATTATTATTATCATTATTATTATGTGCTGCATTTGTCTCACTGACACATAAAAAGCTGGAATCCCATCCTAAATGTGTAGATCTTTCCAGAAGGTGAGCTACCTGCGATGTCGATGGCCAGGTCCTTGATGAGATGTCCGACGATGGCGTAGGCCACGCCCACCACCACCATGGCGGCCATGAGCAGGTAGACCGCGGCCTTGGGCAGGGGGATCAGTTCCTTCACTACGGGCTTGTACTGGCGGTACAGAGGTTCCTCCAGGGACCCCGGGTACGGGTACGCCTGGGCTCCCCCGGTCAAGTTCAGGGTGGGGAAGTTATAGGCGTTCATGGCGATGGGGTTCCTGGTGGGTTCCTCGGGTTCTTGGTGGGCTACTGGGGTTCCTGGGGTTTTTGGTGGGTTCCTGGGGTTCTTGGTGGGCTACTGGGGTTCCTGGGGTTCTTCGTGGGTTCCTGGGGTTCCTGGTGGGCTACTGGTGCTTTCACAAAGAAATTTGGGGATTTAATTCAAGTTTTGGTCACGTTAAGCCTGGGCTTCGGCAATGGAGTTCAAGTTGGGGGAATTATCGGCTTTATTGGCATTCATGGTGATGGGATTTGAGAATAACTTTGTTTTTTGGGCTTCTTCCTCTGCACTCAGAGCTGGACAGACACACAAGACACGGAGAATTCTCCAAAACCTGCCGAGGAAACGAGAGAAACATGAGTAAGGGCAACAAAACAATTTGAGCAAAAGCTTTTCAACCCTCCTGTTGTCCTCGGGTCAAATCTGACCCCTTTAAAAAATGTCTATATCTGAAATATGAGTTTCTTTTTAACCAAATTACCACAAAAAAATAGATTGGAATCCTTAAAACGCTCTTTATAAATACAACTGATCACTTTCATTCCTCTGATCTTAACTATTAGTCAAAATAAGCCATAATTTCTGCTTTTTTAACTCTAATATTAGGTCTAATTCTATATAAATGAGGGTTATTGACCATGAATTAAAACTAGTAAGGTGGTGGTAGTGGAAACTACAAAAACGTCTGAAAAAGTGACGGAAATGTCAACTTTTTGTCTGCTTTTGAGCCGGGAGGACAACACGAGGGTCAACGTCCAACCTTATTTTATAGAAATGTTCAAACAAAAGGAAAACGTGGTGACAACGTACGGACGAGACGAACGTGACGGACAACGCTAGGAAACATTTTAACTGCCAACCTTAGTGTGAAGCTGCAGGTCCGGCCCGAAGATCAGGATCAGGAGTGGGTCTTCTTCTTGGTGTCCTGGACCTCACGAGTGTCTCTGCTGCTGTCTCCTTCTCTCTCTCTCCCTCTCTCTCTCTCTCTTTCTCTCCTTTTATCTCCTTTTCTCTTTCACTCTTTCAGTGTCTCTTTGTCTGTCTCCTTCTCTCCTTTTATCTCCCTTTCTCTCTCCGTCTCCTTCTCTCCTTTTATCTCCCTTTCTCTCTTTGTCTCCTTCTCTCCTTTTATCTCCCTTTCTCTCTTTGTCTCCTTCTCTCCTTTTATCTCCCTTACTCTCTGTCTCCTCTCCTTTTATCTCTCTTTCTATCTCTCCCTTTTCCTCACTCTTTCTCTGTCTCCTCACCTTTTTGCTCCCTCTCTCACTCTTTCTGTCTCTCTCTCTCTGTCTTCTCCATTTCTATCTCTCCCTTTTTTTCTCACTCTGTCTCCTCTCCTTTTTGCTCCCTTTCACACTCTCCCTCTCTTTGTCTTTCTCGCTGTCCTTGGTGCTGAAATGAAGCGTACCCTCTGCCAGAAGGTAGGCTACAAACTTCCAGCTCCGCCCACTCTCTCTCTCTCTCTCACACACACACACACACACACACACACACACACACACACACACACACACAGAGGATTATATGTGTAATGCGGCTGTCTTAACTCTCTTAATTCCCTTAATTTACCGAGAAGTCGCCTCGTAGGAAATCAATCAAGGTATTTTCCGATGCGTAGACAGCTGATCCAGGTTGTTTGCCGTTTCCTTGACAACAGGAACACGCTATACGTTACAATGCGTCCAGTGCAACACACACACACACACACACACACACACACACACACACACACACACACACACACACACACACACACACACACACACACACACACTATCCTATGACCTCACTGCCAGGGCTGCACGGCATGAGGCGGGGCGGCTGTGGCTCAGTGGTAGAGCGGTTGCCTGCCAATTGGAAGGTTGGTGGTTCAATCCCTGCAGTCCCATGTTGAAGTGTCCTTGGGCAAGACACTGAACCCCGAGTTACCCCCGATGCTGCTCATCGGCGTGTGAATGTGTGTGAGTGTGTATCTGATGAGCAGGTGTGTAGATGTGTGTGAGTGTGTATCTGATAAGCAGGTGTGTAGATGTGTGTGTGAGTGTGTATCTGATGAGCAGGTGTGTAGATGTGTGTGAGTGTGTATCTGATGAGCAGGTGTGTAGATGCGTGTGAGTGTGTATCTGATGAGCGGGTGTGTAGATGCGTGTGAGTGTGTATCTGATGAGCAGGTGTGTAGATGCGTGTGAGTGTGTATCTGATGAGCGGGTGTGTAGATGCGTGTGAGTGTGTATCTGATGAGCGGGTGTGTAGATGTGTGTATCTGATGAGCAGGTGTGTAGATGCGTGTGAGTGTGTATCTGATGAGCAGGTGTGTAGATGCGTGTGAGTGTGTATCTGATGAGCAGGTGTGTAGATGTGTGTATCTGATGAGCAGGTGTGTAGATGCGTGTGAGTGTGTATCTGATGAGCAGGTGTGTAGATGTGTGTATCTGATGAGCAGGTGTGTAGATGCGTGTGAGTGTGTATCTGATGAGCAGGTGTGTAGATGTGTGTGAGTGTGTATCTGATGAGCAGGTGTGTAGATGTGTGTGAGTGTGTATCTGATGAGCAGGTGTGTAGATGTGTGTGAGTGTGTATCTGATGAGCAGGTGTGTAGATGCGTGTGAGTGTGTATCTGATGAGCAGGTGTGTAGATGTGTGTGAGTGTGTATCAGCCACAGTGTGTGAATGTGTGTGATGGTGAATGTATCCTGTATGATGTAAAAGAGCTTTGAGTAGTTGTTAAGACTAGAAAAGCGCTTTATAAATACAGCACATTTACATCAGGGAAGTATACGGTAACGTTGAATATCGCGATAATAGAAAAACTGGCGATGACAGATATTAACCCTCGTGTCTCCCCCGTCTCTCTCCCCTCCCGTCAATGTTTTTAACTTTTTGTCCCTTTTTTCAATATTTGTTACTTTCTTTGACTTATTAACTTTAGTATCACAATTATTTTTGGAATTTATGGTCAATAAAGCTCATTTATAGGAAATTATACCTAATGTTTGAGTTAGAAAAGCAGAAATTATGAATTATTGAGACTAAAATTAAAGGAATGGATGTTGATGATAATCACAGAACCCAAAAACAAGTTGAGGCTTATTTTAACGTCCGCAGTGTTAGCATGGTTAGCATCGCTAAGCCTCTGTCCTGACCAACAGGTCCTAAAGCATCTCCGGCTTTATCGTCTGATTTAAAATTAACGGGACCATAATTTACTAAATGAACATCATGATGTGTTGAAGAAGACTTGAAACTAGAGATTGAGACCATCAACTCATTATGAGAATATTAACTGAGGTGATAAATCAAGTGAGAAGTCGGCTCATTTCCTCATAGACTTCTATAGAAACAGACTTCTGTTGGGAGCCGGTGGCGTCGCCCCCTGCTGGACATCACAGAGAACGCAGGATCAAAACAGAATAAAGTTAGATTTATGTCCAAATCATTATTATCCTTTAATCCCTCAGTTTGAAGTGAAGGCTCCTAGTGGTGGGGAAAACGCCCAAAACGTTAAAAAGGAAAAAACTTTGGAAAACGCTAAATCGTTGGAAAAAACATAGATAAAAAGTGTTAAAAACATTGGAGAGTGCAACAAAAATAGCTGTAATCTTGCTTTTCATGGAAGATGAAAAGGGTTATTGGTCCTACAACAAAACTAAAATACAATGAAAACGCTCTTTCCTAACGTAAGCGCCGTGTACGGCCGGGGGGGATTTGTCAGTTCTTTAATTCCCTCCACTTCAAAGTGGCAGTGCAGACATGCAATAAAGAGGAATTCATCTGTCCAGCGGCTCCAGATGGATCCCGGGATGGATTAAAAGAGAAATGAGAGATAAAAACAAGCAGATTATCTGCTCTGCAATGAGAACATTTTGTGGCTCCTTAGTTGTCCGGCATGTGAAGCGAGGTAGAGATGGAGAGAGTGAGAAGGTCTCTTAGTGAGAGATGAAAGAGACATTTGGAGAAACTTAAATACGTTTTTATTTATTAAAAGCTCTGATCGACATCCCCGACCTTTTGGCAAACCATGCAGATACACAACAACGTAGTGACGGAGCCGGAAAGCTCGTTTTATTACAGCTGCAAAGATTAACCAATTAGATGTCAACTATTAAATTACCCGACAACTATTTTGATAACTGATGAATCCGTTTGAGTGATTTCTTATGAAAATAAAAGTCAAAATTCTCTAATGTCATCCCCCTCTCTCTCTCTCTTATTCTCTCTCTTACTCTCTCTCTCGCTCTCCCTGTCTCTCTTCAGCTGTTCTAAATGAAGGAGAATCCCTAAAAAATATCTTCCAAAAAAAAGACAACCTATTGTTTTTTCGAAAAAACAACAATAATGACTCAAGGTACTTATCCACATAATGGATGTCTGGAACGGCCCAATAATCTCGTTAACAAAACTCAAATTAGGGCCTTTTGTGTCCATGAAAGACTTTACCATGGATTTGACTTTGTCTATACAACTCTGAGATTAAATCTCTGATTAAGAATATAAAAATAGTCCTCTTTAAAGGTGAAAAATCGACTTCTGTATTAATTACGCTTCACAAAAGTCAACAAGTTCGGACACTTCTTCTTCTTCTCACAACGAAGCACTCGGATATATGTTCTAGAAAGCTGATTGGAAGCAAAAATCGTCCCTTTGCAGATGAGAATTTCTATAAATAATCTTGACTTAGACCGTGTTTCTGAGAGCAGGTTTGTGTTGTTTTGGGTCTATTTGTCCACAGTGAAGGCCTGCAGTCCTGTGATGGCTCGGCCCAGGATCAGAGCGTGGATATCATGGGTACCTGGAGGACCAGACGTCAAGGGGTGAAACACAGGTGGGATATAATACCCTCTCTCAACTCATTTAACCCTTGTGTTGTCTTCCTATCAACCATGAAAAAAGTCGCATTTTCTGACATTTCTGTCACTTTTTTAACGTTGTGTGTCCTTTTTTTGATGTTTTTTCCAAAGTTATTGGATATTTCTAATGATGACATTTTCAGCTTATTTCGAAGGCCCATTTTATGTGATGAAAAAACTGAAAATGGGTCAAATTTGACCCGAGGACATGAGGGTTAACCCTTGTGTTGTCTTCGGGTCACATTTGACCCGCTTTAAAAGTTTTCCATATCAGAATTATGGGTTTCTTTCATCTAAAATGCCCCAAAATAACTTGGATGCATGGATGTATGTCTCCCATACAACGTTCTTCACAGGCAAAATTAATCATTACTTCCATTGATTTTTTTTTTTATTTTTATTTATTTTTTATTCAATTTTATAGCATTCACTTAACATCATCTTAACTTATAAACTAGTCAAAATAAATCATAGTTTCTTCTTTTTTTTAACTCAAATTAGGTATACATAATTTCATTTGAATTTGGTATATTGACAACGAATAAAAAAGCGTCAAAGAGGGACCAAAAACAAAAAACGCTTAGAAAAAACAAAAATCATGGTAGCAGCTGTCGCCGTGGTCCCGCTACACGTCCTGCGATGCCGTGTTACGTCCTGCTACGCCCTGCTGGGCCTTGTAATGCTGCACAGTGCCCTGCTATGCCATGAACTACTACAAAGAACTACTACAAACTACTATTTTTTGTGACTGTTATTGCCACTCGTCATTCTAACCCCAACCGGTCGTCAGACACCGCCTACCAAGAGCCTGGGTCCGGGTCTGGATCTGGGCCTGGGTCTGGGTCTGGGTCTGTCCCAGGTTTCTTCCTAAAAGGAAGTTTTTCCTCGCCATTGTCGCACTGTTGCTTGCTCTGGAGGGAACTACTAGAACTGTTGGGTCCTTGTAAATTATGGAGTGTGGTCTAAAACCTACTGTATCTAAGTGTCTCGAGATAACACTTGTTATGAATTGATACTATAAATAAAATTGAAATTGAAAAAAGCAACAAAACAAAACGTTGGAAAAAGCATAAAAAAAAAAAAAAGGTAATTTTGAATTTTGACCCCGATGGACAACAAGCTCATTATCAACGGGGAGACAACACAAGGGTTAAAAAGTTACCTACAGTACGTAAAATACTTATTCATCACGTTACGCCATTTATATACACTCCTACAAGAGGACAAGATCACATTTTACACCTTTGTAAACACATTTTATCTTTTATAATATGAATTACTATTAAGACATTGTTATCTTTCCATCTATTGTCTCACGTGGAACCCGAAAGGAAGGCATCGCTACGTTTTGGTTTTTAATGTCCGGTAGAAGAACTAATCTCCATTTAAACTAACCTCCAAACTTCATATTTTGGTATACTGGACGTAAACAGGAAGCAACGTGTAGACTCCGCCTGCTACTGGTAGTTGCCATGGTAAAGTTAGTAGAGCAGGATGAATGAGAGGGGGAACCACCAGAGCAGGGGGAATGAGAGGGGGAAACGCCAAAGCAGGGGGAATGAGAGGGGGAACCACCAGAGCAGAGGGAATGAGATGGGGAAACCCCAGAGAAGGCGGAATGAGAGGGGGAAACCCCAGAGAAGGCGGAATGAGAGGGGGAAACCCCAGAGCAGGGGGAATGAGAGGGGGAAACCCCAGAGCAGGGGGAATGAGAGGGGGAAACATAGGAGAAGATAATGTTTTTTAAACCAAAATGTAGCGATGTAACTGCAGCCTTAGTCCCCTCCTCCTCCTCCTCCTCCTCCTCCTCACCCTCATATGTGTTGACGGCCTCCAGGTTCAGGACGTGGCGGATGATGTGGTACTCGTCTGCGATGCCGTTTCCTCCCAGCATGTCTCTGGCCTGCCTGGCGATGTCGAGTGCTTTACCGCAGCTGTTCCTCTTCAGCATGGATATCATGTCCGGGGCCGCTCTGGAAACAAAAACACCACATTTCAAACTGTGAACACAATGTTCTTGATGCTGAGTCCATGTGTAGAGACCCTGGTGATGTAGAGTTCATGTGTAGAGACCCTGGTGATGTAGAGTTCATGTGTAGAGACCCTGGTGATGTAGAGTTCATGTGTAGAGACCCTGGTGATGTTGAGTTCATGTGTAGAGACCCTGGTGATGCTGAGTCCATGTGTAGAGACCCTGGTGATGTTGAGTTCATGTGTAGAGACCCTGGTGATGCTGAGTCCATTTGTAGAGACCCTGGTGATGTAGAGTTCATGTGTAGAGACCCTGGTGATGTTGAGTTCATGTGTAGAGACCCTGGTGATGTTGAGTCCATGTGTAGAGACCCTGGTGATGTTGAGTCCATGTGTAGAGACCCTGGTGATGTTGAGTTCATGTGTAGAGACCCTGGTGATGTTGAGTCCATGTGTAGAGACCCTGGTGATGCTGAGTTCATGTGTAGAGACCCTGGTGATGCTGAGTTCATGTGTAGAGACCCTGGTGATGTTGAGTTCATGTGTAGAGACCCTGGTGATGCTGAGTTCATGTGTAGAGACCCTGGTGATGCTGAGTTCATGTGTAGAGACCCTGGTGATGCTGAGTCCATGTGTAGAGACCCTGGTGATGCAGAGTCCATGTGTAGAGACCCTGGTGATGCTTGGAACAAATACTCATGTTGTGTCGAGCCTTCTTAGTGTTTTAAATAGTGATTTTGATGCGATCATAGTAGCTCCCCTAGCTCTCCCATTCAAAAGGCCATTGGACCCAAAAACAAGAATACGGTCAATCTTAAAAGTGGCGTTTCCGTCCTAAATAATCTTTTAAAGAAAGTTTTGACTCGGGTACATTCACAATAAGACCCTAGGTTGCATTTTGGAGAGTTACGCTTTAAGCACCGCTTCAAAGAACTAACCCTATTTAGTGCATTTAAGTGCCATATTACATACTGTTGTTTTTAAAGAAAACATTTTCTAAAATGCAAAAGCAACCTCAAATTAAGGCATACATTAAAATAATAATATATAATAATAACATAAACATTGCCTTTAAGTTGTGCATCTTAACTTTCAGAACTACTACGAACCTATTTTCATTTCTATATTTGATGACAGTGTCACACAGCTCTGTTGACACTTTACATTAGTAGATTGTAAAGTGGGCTTTTACTTTTTGGCATCGATTAGTCTTCCCAGCTGCAGACAGGCCTGCAGGCCGATGGTGATCTCCGTTAGCATGTCCGCCATCTTCTTCTGCATTAGCTGATTCCTTGCCAGGGCACGCCGAACTGGATTCTGGTCCAGAAAACAGAAACATTGTGTTATACTCGTGACCTGCTCTCGCTGCCCCCTGCTGGCTTCTTGCCTTGTGTGTGTACATGTGTTCATGTCTTTGTCTGTGACTGTTGGTCAGCTATGTTTCTAATGCTTATTTAACTTAACTTTTCTTATATTTAACTTTAACCCTTGTGTTGTCTTCCCGTCAAAATTGAAAATCAACACTTTCATTGATGCTTTTTATCAATGTTTTTAACTTTTTCTTACATTTTTGTCCCTTTTTTTTACGTTTTCAACACCAACACCTTTAGCTTTACAGGTATTTTTGGAATTTATAGTCAATAAACCTCATTTATAGGAAATTATACCTAATGTTTGAGTTAGAAAAGCAGAAATTAGGAATTATTGAGACTAAAATTAAAGGAATGGATGTTGATGATAATCACAGACTGGAATATGTCAACTTTTACTCTCAATACTATTTCAAAAACACTTCAATTTGTTTTCTTCAAATGCTATAAAATTGAATAAGACACCCCAAAATTAATGAAAGTAGAGATTTTCAATCATGTTATTTGGGGTAATTAAAAAGAACACTGATATAGGAAAACGGGTCAATTTGACCCGAGGACAACCTGAGGGTTAATAGTAGTAATTTTACCCAATGTATAATATATTGTAACTGTTATGTTGTTAGGTAAATATGTAATTTTATTTTTTAGGGTGACTTGTTACGATCTGTCTAGGGACTGCAGATGATAAATAGCCTTTTGGCAAACTCTGGCGTAGTGACAGAAGTGTCCATTAATATGCACTGTCCCTGTAATAAATAAACAAATAAAAAATGAGTAGAAAGCAACATGCACGACACTTTATCCGTCTCCTTCGGGGTGCAGGGAGTTCATTCCCCCGAAGATCCATTTCCAATAAAATATACAAATCCTGCACAAACCGTTTAATTTGGTCGGCTCCCGCCGTTTGAAATAGTCACAGTTTTAAAACCACTAACATTTTCCGTTATATTAAGTCTATATTTGAGATGTGTCTGTAGTTAGTTATAGTCCTGTTCCTGCAGTATGAGCTGCTGTTTTAGTTTTAGGGGCAAACTAATGAAACACACACAGTAGACAAAAACACAAGGGGAGCGTAAGTGGAACAGCGTGACTTTCAACCCCACTGAGAGAGAGAGGGGGGTTGACAGGAAGAGAGAGAGCGATTGAGAGAAAAAGAAGGAAAAGAGAGGGAGAGAGATTGAGAGAGGGAAAGGAGCGTTTACAAAGTTGTGCAGCGTGTTTGTGTATTTGGTTGTGTTGTGTGTATTTGGTTGTGTTATGTGTATTTGATTGTGTTGTGTGTATTTGGTTGTGTGTATTTGGTTGTGTTGTGTGTATTTGGTTGTGTTATGTGTATTTGATTGTGTTGTGTGTATTTGGTTGTGTGTATTTGGTTGTGTTATGTGTATTTGATTGTGTTGTGTGTATTTGGTTGTGTTGTGTGTATTTGGTTGTGTGTATTTGGTTATGTTGTGTGTATTTGGTTGTGTGTATTTGGTTGTGTTATGTGTATTTGGTTGTGTTGTGTGTATTTGGTTGTGTTGTGTGTATTTGGTTGTGTGTATTTGGTTATGTTGTGTGTATTTGGTTGTGTGTATTTCCAGCGCGTTTCCTGAATGCTGCGCATGTGTTCTCAATTTTCTGAAGAGGTTTTCTTAATTTTCTGGTGTTTTGTCCATTTGTGTGTGTTTCATTAAGTTGCAGTGCGTTTTTAACGACAGGAAGTGCACTTTAGAAATCCCTCTCCCTGTCCGTGTGTTTCAAAATAAAATACCTATAATAATACAATACATTTTAAAGCTGTAACTGCAATAAATAACCTTGAAACCGCTGAAGGTTATCATACCGTCAGAATCTTAAGCCATATCCAATGCAGAGGGCACAATGAGGAATTTTCTTCCTTTTTATGTGGAAATCATACTCATGTTTTTCAATAAAGTAACATAAAGATATCTGTCTTAATCAAACTAGAAATGTGTTAATTTGTGGTTATTTTGGGTAAATAATCTATAACATTACACGGACAATGTGGACGGCTGACCTGTCGAGTGTGTACTGTCGAGCTGCGTGGAAACAGAACTCGGCGGCCCCCAGAGCCCCCCAGGCGATACCGTAGCGAGCGTTGTTCAGGCAGCCAAAAGGACCCTGGAACCAGCAGAAGGGGTGTGGTGAGCAGTGTGTTGCATGGAATTTTTAAGGGTTTAAAACTGTATTTTTTTCAAAAAAAACTTTCAAAACTTTTATTTTTTTATTTTTTATTTCATTACAGTGCAATATTTAACCATTTAATTTCATTATAGTGCAATATTTAACCATTTAATTTCATTACAGTGCAATATTTAACCATTTAATTTCATTACAGTGCAATATTTAATCATTTAATTTCATTACAGTGCAATATTTAATCATTTAATTTCATTACAGTGCAATATTTAATACTCAGGACTTTTGATACACCAATAACTATATTATATTATTTGCACAATGTGTATACAAACCCTTTATCTTTCCTACTGTTTTATATATATATGTCTATAGTTGCTCTCAGGAACTGTGCACCACGTTCCTCCCTCTCTTTTCTTCTTCTTCTGCACTACTTACATTTAATATTTTAATATGTTGTGTTGACACTGTAAAGGTTTAGCTTCAATCTCGTTGCACAGGTACTGCACTTGTGTATAATGACAGTAAAGGCTTTCTATTCTATTACTTCATCTAGAAGGTTCCTAGTTTCCCTCCACTCACCCCGAGGCCCGAGACTTTAGGCAGCAGGTTCTCCTCGGGAACTTCCACGTCGTCCATGACGATCATGCCTGTGGCCGAGGCTCTCAGGAGAACTTTCCCTCTATCTTCGGCGTCGAGAGGCCCTTCATGCCACGCTCCAAGATGAAGCCGCGGATCTTTCCATCGTCACATTTGGCCCAGACTACAGCGATGTCTGCCTCGGGGGAGTTGGTGATCCTGAGGGTGGAAGCAAAGGGAATGACAGGGTGAGTTCATACAGCACTTTAACTGGGAAGAGCTCCACCATGTGGACAACTTGGGTCATTTCTGCTCTCAATAATGAATAGCCTGATTTGTGATCCTACATGCCATATTGTATGGCATATAAAGGGTATATATAAAGTATCTCTCTGTCTCAGCACACAAACATATACATGTGTATACGTGTGTATACGTGTGTTTGTGTGTGTGTGTGTGTGTGTGTGTGTGTGTGTGTGTGTGTAAGAGCGATAAAGGATTTTTAAGGCCGATATTGATACAAATATTTGGTGATTTAAAAATCCTATATCCCGAAATATCGACTGATATGTTGTTTGTTACAAAACAGATTTCCCTAACATTAGTTATTTGTAGTTATTTATGAGTTCTCACTAAAATATGATAATTTGTTTTATTGTGACAACAGAACATCAAAATATATCAAAGTTATGATTAATAAAATGTATAAAAATACAAACTTAACGTTGTAGAGCGTCCTCTGGTGGACAGACTATGCAACACCATCACTAACGGGGACGTTGTAGAGCGTCCTCTGGTGGACAGACTATCCAACGCCAAAAAAACAAACATTTATCGGACATTATAAATGCCGATACCGATAGTTTGGAAAATGCCAAATATCGGCCCGCCGATAAATCGTTCGGGCTCTATTTCTATGCTTGTGTAGTTTAGAAATGTAGCTCTTATTTTAAATAATCCTCTTTTTGTTATATTTGTGTTTTTTAATTTTAAATGGCACTCACAGGCCCATTTTCTTTTGTAGTTTGTGCATCACGAGCCGGGTCGTAACACACGGGAAAATGGTATAACATATATTTCATATTACGTCCTTTAATCAGAGAGCACATTAGAGTTGTTGGGGTAACGTGGCAAGTTTAAACCCTGCAATGACACAATCTGTCTCCACGGTTCAAGAAGCATATCTCGTTATTATTATTTCATTGTATTTATTTCTCAACTTATTTTATGTCTCCGCTACTCACCAGGTCTTAGAGCCAGAGAGGGTGTAGGTGCGACTGGATGGATTGTACTTGGCTCTGGTTTCCATGCTGCCCGGGTCGCTGCCGTGGTTTGGCTCCGTCAACCCGAAGCAGCCCAGAATCTCTCCAGAAGCTGGACGGTAAACCAAGAAATCAGTCAGTTATCAGTGGGCTTTTATGATTAATGCATTAATATCTGACAACAGATTGGCACAAAACCATCACTGGAATTCCGCCGGATTTCACTCTTTTCGACGGGATGTTTGTCCCCGTCCTCTGTGTCGGCGCTCTAACCTGCAGTGGATTTTTGAGGACTCTGGTTACCTGGTCCTCAGGTCTCTGCAGGGTAAATCCAGACAGCTAGCTAGACTATCTGTCCAATCAGAGTCTCTGTTGACGTCTAAAACTACTTCTGAACGTACACATGTTCCACCAAAACAAGATTCTTCCCGAGGCTATTTGGCAGCGGCACCGTGGCTCCGTCCGGCGCACAGCGCCGCCCAAGACGATTATGACTGGTTTAAAGAAATGCCAATAAACCAGAGCATGTTTTCCTCCCATCCCAGAATGCTGTGTGGACTAGCCAGACCTTCCTCCACAGCGCTGCGGAGGAAGGCCAGGCAAAGCGAGACTAGTCCCCATTCACTGCATTACATATTTTTCCCGAAATAAAGTCCCACGGTGGTCCACCAGAAGGAAGGGACTCCGCCTCTCTATAGTTGACAGATGAACTGACTGACAAAACACTGTTGTTGGTGTTTTCTCTCCCTTCCTACCCAGCTTGGGGAGGTACTTCTGTTTCTGCTCCTCGGTGCCGTAGGCGTTAATGGGGTGCATGACCAGGGACGACTGCACGCTCATGACCGAGCGATAGCCGCTGTCCACTCGCTCGACCTCTCTGGCGATCAAACCGTAGGCCACGTAGCTGGTGCCAGCGCAGCCATAACCTTCAAATCAAACACAGGAAGAGCAGTTACTGTCTAAGAGTTGCAACCCGTCTACACATTACAACACCAACAAGACATGCAACAAAAATATTTATTAATTTCATGATTAAATACGGTAGTGTCTCCAAACTTACCTCGATTATAACCTATCTCCTCCTAGTTGTACTACAACACTTACTTTTAAAAAATAAGTTAATTTGACAAGTATTTTTGTTGTATCTCTTTTCGGTGTTGTAGTTTGTAGACGTCCCTAAGCACTCGTCTTACTGCCGGTAGCGCTAGCAGCAGAGAACAGAAGCCATCAGGCAAGTGTTATTCAAATAAATTCCTGGTGCACTTACAAACTGTCCAATCCATCGTTTTATAAGTTCATAACCTATTCGTAGAAGTTTGGTATCATTTCGGGCATTATTAGTGGGGTAATTCATGAGATACACCCGTGGTTCCATTAGCGCTTGCGCTAAGCTAACCAGCTGATAACGCTAACTCGCCCATTGTTCGACCCAGGTGAAAAAGGCTTCGGGGGGAGGGGACCCTAGGGTGAAATTACTCCAAACCCTCACTTTAAGTCATGCAAAAATAACGGGTATATACGTATGTGTTATTGCCTCTTCAACATACCTGTAGTGAACAGTGTTCCTGTTCAACTCACCTTTAATGGTTGGGCCTAAGACCCCCATCTCTCCCATCTCTGACACAATTTCTCTGTGGAAGACTGAAAAAATCACAAAACAAACTGTAACGTGAGGTGTTAGGAGTTACACTGCTTTATTTATACTAAGAGCATGTCAGCAAACTGAAAAGTGGTCATTTTGATGCATACATTAAATGTAAAGAGCTTGTGAATAATCTGTGTTTAGCATCAACACTTATAGACACCTAACACATTATGCATGCAAAGTAGGGATGGAACACCGTGAATCGGTTAAAAATGGATATAGGGATACTGTATGTGTCAAAATTACAATAGGTAGAGATAGTAAATGAATCGTGATGCAGTTTTTAAACGGCCTAGGGCGTAATCTACTTTGTCACTTTTTTTTTTTAATTCTTTTTTGGGCTTTTTAGGCCTTTATTGACAGGACAGCTGAAGACATGAAAGGGGACAGAGAGGGGGGAATGACATGCAGCAAAGGGCCGCAGACCGGAGTCAAACCCGGACCCGCTGCGTCGAGGAGCTAACCTCTACACGTGGGCGCCCGCTCTACCAACTGGGCCACCTGGGCGCCCGTCACTTATGATAGGAGAACACATTTGTTGTTTTACACAGTTAATAAAAATAAAGGAATATTTTTCACTCATTTGTCTGCAGCTCATTCTGTTAAAAACATCCCGAGGAAATCGTATCGTCAATTTAAAATCGTCCCTCATGCGAAGGCAACATTGCAAATTATTTAAGATGAATGAAAAATCCAAAAAATTAATAAAGGACTCTGGCTTAAGCATGAAGGAGAAAAATGAAGACGAGTCTCTCACCTTCGTTTCGGTTTGCCATAATGATGCGAGGCATGAGTTTCTCTTGGCAGTAGGTCCGGAAAGAGTCTCTAATCATGATCTCGTCCTCGGTCAGCTGGCCCTCCAGGTCCAGGGCATCGCGCCAGTCGAACTGGACCTTCGCTGTCAGACATTTACAGGAGCAACAATTCAAAAACCTTAAAGCCATAGTTAAAAAGATGTTTGTGGTGAGGGATTCAAATTCAAAAACGTTATATTTGACATAGATTTCAGAAAAACAGCGATATCAACACCTACGTGCTTTAGACTTCTGCCCAGTCTTCTCTGCATCTGTGGAAAATATAAATTAGAAAAAATGATCAATATGATGCAAGAATAAACAAATATATAACCTTATAATATAACATTAGTGAAGTCTCTTTCCAAATATACATACAATATACCACTACTACACACCACAGCAAGCATGATTGGTTTGCGTACAGTAAAGGCAATGAGTCTGTGACCTTATTTGACAGAAATCTATGTGCATTTGCCTCTGATGAACAAAAATGTTGATGATGCTTGAGAACGTGAAACCTCAATCAACAAATCAGGTTAAAGCTCTAGAGTGGAACTTTTTGATATTAATCAACGTCTGTTAACATTCAGGCTGTTGCTAAATGAGTTGCTACAGAGCTAATCCAGACTATCAGCTCCACACAACTCTGAAGAAGTCCATCATGTTCTTTTTAATCCTCCGTGTCTCTGTAAATGCTAGATCAGATCTGCTAGACCTGTCGATGTAGTTAGGTTTAGGCATGAGGAGTGGGGCTCGGTTAGGGTAGTCTACATCCACGATGCTCCACTTCCGGGATTGCTCCGTTGCCACCGGAAAATCAGCCGGATTTCAATCATTTAGGCCAGATATCCGTCACCGTCCTCTGTCTCTGTGTTGGCGCTCTAACCTGCGGCTGATTTCTGAGGACTATGGTTACCTGCTCCTCAGATCTCTGCAGGTGTCTCCTTGGCTACTGGCAACTGCATGGAGGAGGGTTGGGGATGGTGGGGGTGGCGTGTGATCACGGAAGACTTGTACAAAGTGGATGCATCGACAGTTTTGTTGTCATTACTTAGAATTCCTCATGGGGGAGACAGAAACTACGCGCCGTAGCTTTAACAAATGATATTAATATTTAAATACCACTGTTAAAATCACCGGGAGAGTCCGGTACAGCGTGACTCTGGGCGGTAAAACTGAGATAAGCGCTGTCTATTCGACTTAATGCTCTGCTTTTCAACTGTTGTTTGGTAAATTGCTATTAACACAGTCAAGGAGGATTTTAATTGCTATTTTTGAGCCAAAAAATGATTCTATAAAAGGAAAAACCCTGCGTTACTTTGAAAGAAAGGTAATCTCTTTGGCCGGCACGGTGGCGTAGTATAATGTGGGGTACTCACCCCATCTGGCCGGTGCTGCCGTGCCGTGTGCTCTGGACGCTGAGACGAAGGTTAATGATCTGTGAGGGTTGACCAGGAGACGACTCACAGCGCTCCTCAGGGCCATGATGAAGATGAGTCTACGAAACAATCATCGTCTACAGTTAACAATCAATAAACTGTCACTTTAAAGTGGAATTAAGTGGAAAAACAATGTCATGAAAAATGAAAAATAATCTGTAATTCATTATGAGAGACATTAGACATTTTCTTAATATGATGATAATCTTATTTCTCAAAATAATGACTTGGTTTCTTAAAATAATGACTTGGTTTCTTAAAATAATGAGAATCTTATTTCTCAAAATAATGACTTTGTTTCTCAAAATAATGAGAATTGTTCTCAAAATAATGACTGTTTCTCAAAATAATGAGAATTGTTTCTCAAAATAATGACTGCTTTTCAAAATAATTTAAGACTTTTTAAAAATAATGAGAATTGTTCTCTAAATAATGAGAATTTTTTTCTCAAAATAATGTAAGACTTTCAAAATAATGAGATTTTTTCCTCAAAATAATGACTTAGTTTCTCAAAAAAATATACTTTCCCAAAATACACTCAGTATTTGAGACTGTTGGCAGAAATGGGCTTCCATACAACAACAACAACAACAACAACAACAACAACAACAACAACAACAGACTTCCTAAAGTGAGAATTAAAAGCATTAACAGTTAAACTGCTGCTGCCATCAGATGAAGCTGGTCTATTAGCCCTGAATCAGTGTCTCATAAACCTTTTATACATACAAATATAAGTATAATAGCGGTCTCACTCCCTTTTATCTAGGTCAAACTGTACTTACTGTAACATCTATGGAGCAACCTGTCACACAGGCTAGCTAACGCTAAGCTAGCTCAACTAACGTTAACCTGTGTGACATTACGGCAATAACGTTAGCTACAAGCTAACAGCGCTAGCTGACGTTAACTAGTAATATGGGTGTAACAACGCAGCTTTTTCTAAATAACCACGGTTACAATGTACTGTAAGAGCGTTGTGGGTTGACAATATCATTAAAAACCATAGTGGAAGTTGTTTAAGTTGCATTTACCTGTGTTAAGTGGAACAACTATCCTTGTCCTACCGCTCAGGTTTACGGCGCTGTAGCGACACTGAACGTCAACACACAACACCGACGTCATCACGTAAAGCACGCTGAGCTGGACGTGCCATGTTGATTCTGCAGTCATCGTGGAAACAAGTGCCAGACAGATAGGCTACTATGATCAACTTTTCTCTTACAAAACCAGTCATTTTGTCTATGTGGGGGCAGTATTTATATAATCTGGTATTGCCAACTGGCATATGGCTGCTGGGATACTTCAGAAAGTGGAAACAATTCTGATTGGCTCATTAGCAGAGGCGTGAATTTGGGAGGAGTGGATGTTTGTGGCTGTTGTCATGTTTCAGTTCCCAGAATAAAAGCTCCACAGTTCCCAGGAAAGATGACACCAGCTGCTAATTTCCTAATAGGTTCATGGTGACAGCAGATAACTCCTGTCTGCTACCAGACTTCTTAACAAAGCTACTGTGGGACAAGTTGTCTGAGACGTTTTCAGGGAAAGAGACTATTAAGATTTTACCTTGCAACCATTTTCCAAACTAGTCCAGTCATTTTAAGCCAAAATGGGGTGTTCTGCGTGCCAATAATCAATGTCCACGCGTACTGTCTGCATATCGGTGCTGTGACCCATTTATTTCCCGTTTCTCCACACACACACCTGCGCACCTGAGGCTGATTCCCTTTATGCCTTCCCAGGCATTGCGCCACCCAGTGCTCAAACATAAAATTGCAGAATTTATACATGATATAAAAACAAAGTGTTGTAATGGCTCCAATAAATACTGTTTATGACCCCCAGTGGGGAAATTGCAACTCTTGTTTTGTTAGAAAACACTACACACAGGCCTGAAATACACACACATGCTCAGGTCCTATAATGGAGAGATGTCAGAGTGAGTGGGCTGCCAGTGCTGGACCAGCGCCCTGAGCGGTTGGGGGGTACGGTGCCTTGCTCAAGAGCACCGGAAGGCATCGCTCCAGCTACCAGTCCACACTCCGTACCTTGGCCCCTACAGACTGAGCTACTGGCCCCCTGAGCCAATTAATCAGCAAAACATTTCTAATTACTAAAACAAAATAAAAAAATACTTACCCTACTCAATTTACTTTATTTACCGAAAACAAAACTACTTACAGTCGTTTTATGTCTTTTTTCACAGCCAAAGGTTTTTATTTTATTTTTATTGTTATTATTACATGATGTCACGATGGACCACACCCACCAGACTCCATGTAAATAAACAGTAATTTTAGCATCGTTACACACACTTCATTCAGAGTCAACAGAAACAAAATAGAACTATGAAAAGCTGTTTTTGGTCTTCTTTACACTTTTCCAAACAAGATAAACTCTAGTGTTGGTTGAAATAAACACAAACTTTACTGAATTACATGTGAAAATATGTTGGCTCTATACACGCTAAAAGGACTGTTTTTTACATGGAGTCTGGTTGGTTTAGCGTTGGCTACGTCATAGCTGTTTCTGGGAAACAGAAAGGTCTTAAATAGGTTTTAAAAAGTTAGACATCTGTGTATATCTGTTTAACTTACTATTTTTTATTAAGTTTTATAGCTACTTGGATGTGCCCCAATAGCAGGCACACTGATAAAATTTCTGCGGAATTTTCTAGTTATTATTACTGTTATTACATTACGTTATTACGTTATGCTGCCTACTTAGACTTAGACTTCTCTTTATTAATCCTTTTGGGATGACTCCCGCAAGGAAATTGAAATTCCAGCATCCGTTTTGCAAGAAATACAGTAAAAGACAGTATAGAGAAAAACAATAATAATAATAATAATAATACGGGGGCAGAGACACAGCATTTTCAATGACAATTTATTTGTCGCCATTTTCAGTTTTTTCCCGTCAAATAGGCCTATGCAACTTTCAGTTTTAGTTTTTTTAGTTATCTTTTTTGTCACTTTTGTTGCTTCAGTCCGAAGTTTTAGAAGCTTTTCCAGATGTTTTTGTCACGTTTTTTTTAAACGTTTTTGAAGCTTTTTTTAAACATTATTTTATTAATATTTTTTTTTTCAAATGCGATAAGATTTAATGAAACATTATTTTACTTGTGCATGGAACCATGCACGTTATTTCTTTTTGACAATATGGTTGAAAAAACCTTTTGAAAATGGATGGATGGATGGATGGATGGATGGATGGATGGATGGATGGATGGATGGATGGATGGATGGATAGATAGATAGATAGATAGATAGATAGATAGATAGATAGATAGATAGATAGATAGATAGATAGATAGATAGATAGATAGATAGATAGATAGATAGATAGATAGATACTTGTGATGGAGTATTTTTAGACTACATTGTGGTATTCCTTACTTGAATAAATTAGGATCTTATCACTTCTACCTCAGTCTGCAGCCGACTAGCAGCTGTCGTGACTCACCGAGTGCGAGTAAAACGAGGCAAAGTAAGGCCTGTAAGTTAAATTATGAATGAATATATTGCCTTTTATAATTAATGTTGTCTTGAATTTCATCAGACAGACCAATGCAAGTTATGCTATATGTCATTGATTTGCTGCTCTCGTGGCTTATTGAGACACATTGTGTGTGTGAATGAGTAATAACGACAAACACAATTGATCTGGACCTCGTTGTATTTCATCAAATAATTAGATTAATTGTATTTCCTGCGTTGTTTCTGCTTATAAAACAGCCCATTGGACAGAACGCCTGTCTCAGTTAACGGTATTTAAGCCCCGCCTTCGCTCGGTGATTAGTTTAGCGCCTTGTCAATCACGGCGTCCTGCGTTCTCATTGGCCAGCGCGCTCCTCTAAGGATTCTCCTTTTAAATGTTGTCGGACGGTCAAGATTTTGGAGCGGATTTCTACACTAAGTGTTCGCCGCACGGAAACCTCTGTCAGGGCTGGAGATATGCTGTAGTTAGTCGTCGCTTTTAAGCATATTTGTCTCAGACGAAACTCCGTGCTCATGGAACTGGAGGAGAAACCGAAATATGGTAACTATATAAAGTCCAACACGGGCTTGCTTCACTGCACTTTCTCCTGGTTATCTGCCACTCACACAAGCCGATACCATTTAAGATACTGGCTGCAAATATTGCATGGCACTGTTTAGATATTTACAGTAAGATGGCGTTTTAATGCTAACTTTAGGCCTATTCCACGTTTTATTGTCGCATGTTATCAAGCCGGTAACGTTTCTAGTGGACTACTTTCTCTTATAAACTTATGCACATGTGAACTTGAGCCAGAATCTGATTAAAGGGCCAAGTAAAACACATACCGTTACAGGGAGTATTACTCCGCTATGTTGCTCTCAGCACACACAAAGAAATAGACCTAGGGCTAAAAACAAAGCCAACAAAGCTGATCAAGGTAGATATAAACATTTGGACTACATGTAGCCTACAGCATGGGTGGAGCGACGGGGGGGGGGGGGGGTCCAAAGTCTACAGCAATGGTGACTGAAGGGGTTTCCTTGTTTATTAGACATACTATATACAGTGCTGCTTGTGAGAATAGGATAATAAAATTGGTATCACCACACCTAGAGTCACCACACCTAGGGTCACCACACCTAGGGTCACCACACCTAGAGTCACCATACCTAGAGTCACCATACCTAGAGTCACCATACCTAGAGTCACCACACCTAGGGTCACCACACCTAGGGTCACCACACCTAGGGTCACCACACCTAGAGTCACCATACCTAGAGTCACCATACCTAGAGTCACCACACCTAGGGTCACCATACCTAGAGTCACCACACCTAGGGTCACCACACCTAGAGTCACCATACCTAGAGTCACCATACCTAGGGTCATTTTAACTCCAAAGGCCGAGGGAACTTTATCAGGATGCATAGTATCCTGATCCATGAAATAACTGGTCTTTAATACTTATGCTTATATACTTATATACTTATGCCCCCTGTATTTTAACATAGGGGGGTGTATACTTATGCCCCCTGTATTTTAACATAGGGGGTGTATACTTATGCCCCCTGTATTTTAACATAGGGGGTGTATACTTATGCCCCTGTATTTTAACATAGGGGGTGTATACTTATGCCCCTGTATTTTAACATAGGGGTGTATACTTATGCCCCTGTATTTTAACATAGGGGGTGTATACTTATGCCCCTGTATTTTAACATAGGGGGGTGTATACTTATGCCCCCTGTATTTTAACATAGGGGGGTGTATACTCATGCCCCTGTATTTTAACATAGGGGGGTGTAGACTTATGCCCCCTGTATTTTAACATAGGGGGGTGTATACTTATGCCCCTGTATTTTAACATAGGGGGGTGTATACTTATGCCCCTGTATTTTAACATAGGGGGTGTATACTTATGCCCCCTGTATTTTAACATAGGGGGTGTATACTTATGCCCCCTGTATTTTAACATAGGGGGTGTAGACTTATGCCCCCTGTATTTTAAGGAAGAACATTTATTTATCTATGATACATTATTCATTCACAACGATAATTGGTGTCCTTAAAGGTTGGATTTTTCTAAATATTTTTAATTAAAGCATTAAGATCAATTTCCAAAAGATGTTTTTTTAATCCTCTATTCAATCAGCTTTAGCATGGGGGTGTAAACTTATGCAAGCCACTGTAAAACCTCCCGCCGACCTCTAGTGGGGGCATGAGTCTATACTCATTTAAGGAAGAACATTTATTTATTTACGATAAATTAATTTTTTTAATTAAGGCATTAAGATCAATTTCCAAAAGATGATTTTTTTAAATTTTATTTCTCTTTTTAGTCAACTTAAATACGGGTTCCTATACTCATGAGCAGCACTATACTATGAATTCTTTTCAACATGCAATACTATGAAATTTGTATGACTTTTCCAACATATATACTATGACTTTTTTTAATACAATGGCGTCCATATTGCGATTTTGATACAAATTGGGATTAAGTGTGCAGCCCTAATTCATACAGCGTTTTTTTTGTCCGTCATGTTTTCAAAACGCAGGTTGTACACGGTGTATGAAGCTGGTGGTACACACACAGTGCCTGGCATATTGTCAGGAGGTACAATGTCCCAGTTTATCTTCTGCTTGTCCAGTTGCTGCCACATTCCTCAGCTGACGCCCAGCTATGTATAGTGCTTATTAGAAAATACCTCAAACATGTGACGAGAGTCTGCGTTTGCCAGCTCCATGCCTTCAGAAAGTCTCTCTTATGGTAGTAGTTATGCTGCTAGCGCCGCAACTAACTTATTATTTTCATTGTAGATTATTCTGTCGATTATTTCCTCCAGGGCCTAAAAAACTGGGGAAAACCTCTGTTTTTTTTAACTAGTTACAGCGGAGCGGCTTGGTTGGAAACTTAGATATAGTCATATTTTTTTTTAAAGATTATTTTCTTGGGTTATTTGTAGGTCTTTTATTTTCACAGGACAGATGAAGAAGACATGAAAGGGGAGAGAGAGGGGGGAATGACATGCAGCAAAGGGTCGGAGGTCGGAGTCGACCCGCGGCCGCTGTGTCGAGGAGTAAACTGTTATATATGTGCGCCCGCTCTACCAACTGAGCTAACCCGGCCACAACATAGTCATATTTTCAAATCTCCAGTTAGCTTCTTAAGATTTAAAGGTCCCATGACATGGTCTCTTTGGATGCTTTTATATAGACCTTAGTGGTCCCTAATACTGTATCTGAAGTCTCTTTTATATAGACCTTAGTGGTCCCTAATACTGCATCTGAAGTCTCTTTTATATAGACCTTAGTGGTCCCCTAATACTGTATCTGAAGTCTCTTTATATAGACCTTAGTGGTCCCCTAATACTGTATCTGAAGTCTCTTTTATATAGACCTTAGTGGTCCCCTAATACTGTATCTGAAGACTCTTTTATATAGACCTTAGTGGTCCCCTAATACTGTATCTGAAGTCTCTTTTATATAGACCTTAGTGGTCCCTAAAACTGTATCTGAAGTCTCTTTTATACAGTATTAGGGGACCACTAAGGTCTATATAAAAGCATCCAAAGAGACCATGTCATGGGACCTTGTAGGGAGCTCATCTGTGACTTACTGGACAGATTAGTCATCAGGGATGGACAGAGGAGGGAAGAAACCAGAAAAATATTCACACTTAAGAAGCTGGAATCCAAAGTTTTTTCACATTAATTGATTTTGAAAATAGTTGTCGATTCACTCAATAGTTTGACAACTAATCGATTTAAATGCAGCTCTACAGGCCACACGGTTGTTTAAAATCCACTTCCCCTGTTTGTATCATTGAAACCAGATCTCTTTAGCGGCTTGGCTTGCCTCGCTAGTTCTTTGTGGTTATAATGATGCCCCACTTTTACCCTGAAATATCTCTTATTAATGTGTTTCTCAGTGACTCACCCTGTGGTAGGCTGGGTGTGATATGCAGCTCTTTGCTTCTTACAAGGGAAGTGTATTTCCTCCAGAGAGCCATGAACAATTCACAGCCGAAGAGAAAGCACATTTAGGGAGCATGGTTACGTCTGAAAAGCCTTTCTTTAGGCCAGTGACTTTGTCTTTTGTACACAACGATAAAACACACGCACTCTTTTAGTTTTTGAAACTGAGATCCTGTTTTTCTATCCTATTGTGCAGCAACATTTTAAGCATGTTCAGCTTTTGCTGAATGTTAACGGAGTTGATAGGAATGAAAACAGGAGGCACTTCTTCTGTCTGCTGGCTCTTTATGATGTGGCTTTAAGAGTTTTTCTCCTCGCTCTCTCTCTGCAGACTTCTGTCTCTGCAGACTTCTCTCTCTCTGCAGACCTCTCTCTCTCTCTCTGCAGACCTCTCTCTCTCTCTGCAGACCTCTCTCTCTCTCTGCAGACCTCTCTCTCTCTCTGCAGACCTCTCTCTCTCTCTCTGCAGACCTCTCTCTCTCTCTGCAGACCTGTCTCTCTCTCTGCAGACCTCTCTCTCTCTGCAGACCTCTCTCTCTCTCTGCAGACCTCTCTCTCTGCAGATCTCTCTCTCTCTCTGCAGACTTCTCTCTCTCTCTCTGCAGACTTCTCTCTCTCTCTCTCTCTGCAGACTTCTCTCTCTCTCTCTCTCTCTCTGCAGACTTCTCTCTCTCTCTCTGCAGACTTCTCTCTCTCTCTCTCTCTGCAGACTTCTCTCTCTCTCTCTCTCTCTCTGCAGACTTCTCTCTCTCTCTCTGCAGACTTCTCTCTCTCTCTCTCTCTGCAGACTTCTCTCTCTCTCTCTCTCTCTCTGCAGACCTCTCTCTCTCTCTCTGCAGACTTCTCTCTCTCTCTCTGCAGACTTCTCTCTCTATCTCTCTCTGCAGACTTCTCTCTCTCTCTCTCTCTGCAGACCTCTCTCTCTCTCTCTGCAGACTTCTCTCTCTCTCTCTCTCTCTCTCTGCAGACTTCTCTCTCTCTCTGCAGACCTCTCTCTCTCTCTCTGCAGACTTCTCTCTCTCTCTCTGCAGACTTCTCTCTCTCTCTCTGCAGACACCCTTTTCCACTCGCCTGCCACATGATGGCTAATTGACTCCTCATATTACCATCCCTCCAAGGCAGAGCCATACTTTTTTATCTTTGTTTTGTAACGACCAAACTACCCCGGCGCTGCACACTGCTCAGATTCGCTACTTTGTGCTGCGCTCAAACTTCATCAAGTTCATCAATCCATCAGGTCGGACTGAAGAAGACATGACTATTTGGTCTGAGATAACACTCTGTTGAAACCTTTATTGCAACACAGACGTTGATAGTCATTTTCAATGGAAGCTTCCCTCAGCTGCAGGGAGGCAAATCTGTCGGCGTTTTGAGCGTCAATCACAGAGTTGAAATTTTTCAACTTTATGGTAATAAGCTATGACGCGGTTCAGCGGCTAACGGCTGCCGCCAGTCGGACTGTAGACGTCCTTCACGCTGGCTGATCCCGGAGAAACATACGATGTGAACTTTGGTTCCTACCAAAACCTTCATTCTGAGGACAAGCTCATAATCACCGTTGCTAGGTTACCTATCGTTTATGATATAACGTTGTTTGTACATAGGGACCAGTTAGCGTTAGCCGCCGGTCACATGGTCTCCAGTTAGCATTAGCTGCCGGTCACATGGTCTCCAGTTAGCGTTAGTTGCCGGTCACATGGTCTCCAGTTAGCGTTAGCTGCCTGTCACATGGTCTCCAGTTAGCGTTAGCTGCCTGTCACATGGTCTCCAGTTAGCGTTAGCTGCCGGTCACATGGTCTCCAGTTAGCGTTAGCTGCCGGTCACATGGTCTCCAGTTAGCGTTAACTGCCGGTCACATGGTCTCCAGTTAGCGTTAACTGCCGGTCACATGGTCTCCAGTTAGCGTTAGCTGCCGGTCACATGGTCTCCAGTTAGCGTTAGCTGCCGGTCACATGGTCTCCAGTTAGCGTTAGCTGCCGGTCACATGGTCTCCAGTTAGCGTTAGCTGCCGGTCACATGGTCTCCAGTTAGCATTAGCTGCTGGTCACATGGTCTCTAACGGTCCCTCACAGTGAATCCTGCACGGGTCACTAGGTCAGTCCGGCGGCTGCTCGCTCTGCGGCTGCTCGCTCTGCGAGCAGCCGCTAACTGCGAGCGAGCTAACTGCTAACTGCTAACAGACCCTGCTGCAACCACTAACAATCCAATTTCTGTCATTATAGATGTAATTTATAAAGGTTTCTAGTGTCCGTGTGTTGCCGTGGCTGCGTGAGCTTCTCCCGGTCGGACAGGGAACGCCGCCACGTCAGAGCGGCCAACGCGTCAAAAAGCTTCCCCGTACTTTTTGACAAGCATCCTTGGTGGGGAGGGGGGGCAGAGCTTTTTTGCAGCTCAAGTCGGTGGCGGTGTGTACGTACGGTTAGACTTTAGGAAAACCAAAATTAACCCTTGTGTTGTCCTCCCGGGTCAAAAAGATTAACACTTTTTTTTTTGCCCTTTTTTCGACATTTGACATTTTCAACGCGTTTTTTAATTTTATTTCACTACCACTAGTTTTACACTACTTTGGAATCCAGGGTCAATAACTCTCATTTGCATAGAATTATATGTAATATTTGAGCTAATAAAGCAGAAATTATGAATTATTCTGACTAATAGTTAAGATCAGAGGAATGTTGAGGGGATGAGTTTGTCAGGATGCTGATTTGAAGCCATTTCAATTTATAACCGAAATTCAATAAAAGTGATTAATTGTATTTGCAAAGAGCGTTGCATGGAATCTATCCTTTTTTGTGGTAATTTGGTTAAAAAGAATGCCATATTACTGATATGGACATGTTTAAAACGGGTCAAATTTGACCCGAGGACAACGGCAAGACAAAAAAAAGGACGTGAATAAAAACCTAAAAAAAAGGCCATTTCAGAACATACTGCTGGATCCACTTTAGTTTCCCATGTTGGAGTAATTTCAGGCTGAGATATAAGAAGAAACCTCAATGACAGGATGTGAAGCGGCATGCAGCCATGCCCTGGCACAGATGTAATTATGAGCCATATTTAGGAGAGTGGGTGGTTGAAACCCGATGCTGAGCCGGTCCAGCCTCTCTTTCATTTCCTCGAGCAGTTTGTTAAAACTTTTCAGTGCTACCATTTGCAGCTTTAGTTTCATTCTGTTTCAGTTCAGTTCCTGTGCTCTCTGCGGCATTTCTTTCCCGCTACGAACAAACACAATCTCTGTCGCCATTGCAGCCACCCGCCGCCATTTAACACTCAGTATTGGTATTCAGGTCAAATTGACCCATTTCAAATTTTTACAAGAAGAAAAATGGTCCAAGTTACTTTTTTTCTACCTGAAAATCAACAGCCTTTTCTTATTTCCCAGTGAAGACAACACGAGGGTTAAAGCGTAACTCTCGCCAAAATGCAACCTAGGGTGTTTTTGAATGGGAGAGCTAGGGGCGCTTCTATGATCGCATCAAAACCACTAACTCCGCATCACCAGGGTCTCTACACATGAAATCAGCATCACCAGGGTCTCTACACATGAAATCAGCATCACCAGGGTCTCTACACATGGACTCAACATCACCAGGGTCTCTACACATGGACTCAACACCAGGGTCTCTACACATGAAATCAACATCACCAGGGTCTCTACACTTGAAATCAGCATCACCAGGGTCTCTACACATGGACTCATCACCAGGGTCTCTACACATGAAATCAACATCACCAGGGTCTCTACACTTGAAATCAGCATCACCAGGGTCTCTACACATGGACTCAGCATCACCAGGGTCTCTACACATGGACTCAACATCACCAGGGTCTCTACACTTGAAATCAGCATCACCAGGGTCTCTACACATGGACTCAACATCACCAGGGTCTCTACACATGGACTCAACACCAGGGTCTCTACACATGAAATCAACATCACCAGGGTCTCTACACTTGAAATCAGCATCACCAGGGTCTCTACACATGGACTCATCACCAGGGTCTCTACACATGAAATCAACATCACCAGGGTCTCTACACTTGAAATCAGCATCACCAGGGTCTCTACACATGGACTCAGCATCACCAGGGTCTCTACACATGGACTCAACATCACCAGGGTCTCTACACTTGAAATCAGCATCACCAGGGTCTCTACACATGGACTCATCACCAGGGTCTCTACACATGAACTCGGCATCACCCGGGTCTCTACCATAGTACCATTGGAGCATTTTCCTGACAAGCTAGCATGATATAGTTGGTACGGGGGGGTCAATACAGCATAGTATCGTGATATTTTCAGTGTGTCACTGTATCGATACACAGGCGCCAAGTATGGATCTTTTATTATATATTATATATGTGTTGGTCCCATTTTGCAGCAATAACATTGAAGTGAGATGAAAAAAACTGAGAAATGTTTCTTTTTAGATGAAACAGATGTTGATAAGTTTCCTTTTGGGGACGTCATTAGAAATTGGGGAAATATCCGAAGTTGGAAAAAAGGTTATAAATTGCAATATAATCACATAATATTGCAATATGTTAAAAATCGTAATAATATCATATCGTGATGATACGGTATCGGGAGGCGTCCCCTAGTTGCTACCAATGGATTCCTTAGGGCGTCCAGCTTCATGCATGCGATGCAGACAGAGGTCAATTCTGGATTCGAATCTTTTGAATCAATATCGAATTATTCAGATGGATTTTACAAACTCAGCCCTGCTTGAATGCATATCATCTGACATAAGGCGTGTTGGGAGGAGTGTGAGACTGGTTGTTAAGTTCTGGGAAAATGAAAAACTTATGTATAATTAGATATAAATGAGGTTTGTTGCAATTCCATCAATAAGTGTAACATGAATTCCAACAATAAGAGTAAAATAAAACCTATTAAACCATCTCAGTTTTTTTTTTTTTTTAAACAAAAGCGCCAAAAGCTGGAAAAAGTGACAAAAACATTAGAAAAAGTGACAGAAACATCAGAAAAAGTGACAGAAACATCGGATAAAGTGACAGAAACATCAGAAAACGGAAAAAGTGACAGAAACATCGGATAAAGTGACAGAAACATTGGATAAAGTGACGAAAACATCAGAAAAAGTGACATAAATATCAGAAAACATCAGAAAAAATCGGAAAAAGTGACAGAAACATCGGAAAAAGTGACGAAAACATTGGAAAAAGTGACAAAAACATCAGAAAAAGTGACATAAATATCAGAAAACATCAGAAAACATCAGAAAAAGTGACCAAAACATCGGAAAAAGTGACAGAAACATCGGAAAAAGTGACGAAAACATCAGAAAACTTTGGAAAAAGTGACAAAACATCGGAAAAAGTGACAAAAACATCAGAAAAAGTGACATAAATATCAGAAAACATCAGAAAACATCAGAAAAAGTGACAAAAACATCGGAAAAAGTGACAGAAACATCGGAAAAAGTGACGAAAACATCAGAAAACATTGGAAAAAGTGACAAAACATCGGAAAAAGTGACAAAAACATCAGAAAAAGTGACATAAATATCAGAAAACATCAGAAAACATCAGAAAAAGTGACAAAAACATTGGAAAAAGTGACAGAAACATCGGAAAAAGTGACGAAAACATCAGAAAACATTGGAAAAAGTGACAAAACATCGGATAAAGTGACAAAAACATCAGAAAAAGTGACATAAATATCAGAAAACATCAGAAAAAGTGACAAAAACATCAGAAAAAGTGACATAAATATCAGAAAACATCAGAAAACATCAGAAAAAGTGACCAAAACATCGGAAAAAGTGACAGAAACATCGGAAAAAGTGACGAAAACATCAGAAAACATCGGAAAAAGTGACAAAACATCGGAAAAAGCGACAAAAACATCAGAAAAAGTGAAGTGGGCAGAGGAGGAGACACGAGAGTAATTAGTACGTGGAAGCAGGACCCGCCTGATCTCTTCCTCTGTATTCATCTATTCATCTGCACCAGTAGCCGGTTTCCTCCTCCAGCCAGCTGCTGTTTGTTGACCTTGGCTGATCGCGCTGACCTTCCTCATTGGGAGGAATATTTCTCTTTGTAATTAGGAAACAGCTATTATGTTCCCCAAGTGTTCCTTGCCATGTGTCCTTTATAGTTTAGTGAGGAATGTGCATTTGGAGCTCAGGAATTGGGTCACGAAGAGAATATTTGGACTAGAAAATGTCTTTTCTTCCTCTTTCATTCAGAGTCATTTATTCTGGCTAATTTGCATTAGAACTGCAAAGATTGATCGTTCGGTCGTCAACTATTAAATTACTCAACAACTATTTTAATAATCTGTTAATCGTTGTGAGTCAAAGTGAAACTTCTCTGATGTCAGCTTGTTAAATGTCAATATTTTGAATGAATGCCTTGCTCAAGAGCACCTCAGTGGGGGTAATTATGGAGCAGAAAGCACCGCTTTGGCTCTTTTTTTACTTTCCCTTACCCAGATCTGCCCGGGGATCGAACCGACGACCTCCCGGCCTCACGCTCCCTTCTGCAGGAGGGCGGTGGCGACAGAATAAAGCCGGAAACTCAGGAATGTCAGGACGCTTTATAAATAAATACCCGCGGAGGAGGAAACGGGGCAGAAAGAAACAATGCAAGACATCAAGTTCTGTTTCACTTTCACTTACTGCAGTTTTGCAGTAACTTTGATCGTTTAACCCTTGAGTCGTCTCCACGGTAACCACGAACTCGTCCTTCCAGGTCGAAATTGTAAATGAACATTGTTTTGTGCTTTTCCGATATTTTTGTCACTTTTTCCGAGGTTTTTGTCACTTTTTCCAACATTTTTGTCACTTTTTCAGATTTTTCTCGGATGTTTTGGTCACTTTTTCCAATATTTTTGTCACTTTTTCCGACGTTTTGGTCACTTTTTCCGACGTTTTTGCCACTTTTTCCGATGTTTTTGTCACTTTTTCCGACGTTTTTGCCACTTTTTCCGATGTTTTTGCCACTTTTTCTGATGTTTTTGTCACTTTTTCCGATGTTTTCTGAGTGTTTTTGTCACTTTTTCTGATGTTTTTGTCACTTTTTCCGATGTTTTTGTCACTTTTTCCGACGTTTTTGCCACTTTTTCCGATGTTTTTGTCACTTTTTCTGATGTTTTTGTCACTTTTTCCGACGTTTTTGTCACTTTTTCCGATGTTTTTGTCACTTTTTCCGACGTTTTTGTCACTTTTTCCGACGTTTTTGTCACTTTTTCCGACGTTTTTGTCACTTTTTCCGATGTTTTCTGATGTTTTTGTCACTTTTTCTGATGTTTTTGTCACTTTTTCTGATGTTTTCTGATGTTTTTGTCACTTTTTCTGATGTTTTTGTCACCTTTTTCCAGCTTTTGGCGCTTTTGTTTTTTAAAAAACAACCTGAGAGGGTAGGTAGGTTTTAATAGGTTTTACTCTTATTCTTGGAATTCATGTTACACTTATTGTTGGAATTGCAACAAACCTCATTTATATCTAATTATAACATACGTTTTTAGTTAAAAAGGCAGAAATTATAAATTATTTTTTTCTAATAGTTAACCCTTGTGTGTTGTCTTCCTGTCAACCATAAAAAAAAAGTTTTGGTCACTTTTTTTCAACATTATCATTGCTTTTTCAATGTTGTGGGTGCTTTTTTTGATGTTTTTTCCAAAGTTTTTTGGTAATTTTAATGTTGACATTTTCAGCGCTTATTTTGACGGCCCTTTTTTTGTGACCTAAAAAATAAAATTGACTGAAAACGGGTCAATTTGACCCAAAGACAACATGAGGGTGAAGATCTGAGGATGTTGAGTGGATCTCAGATGGGTAAATGTCAAAGATTAGTCCGGATACTGTTTTAAAACCATTTAAAAACTTAATTAAAATGCTATAAGATCAAATAAAACACCCAAATTTAATGAAAGTAGTCATTAATTTTACCAGAAGAATGTTGTATGGAATCATCCGTGTTATTTTTGGGCAATTTGGTTAAAAGAAATCTAATATTTCTGATATAAAACACTATGAAACGGGTCAATTTGACCAGGACACGAGGTTAAGCCACATATTATTTGTTGTTAATGTGTTTTCAGGAAGATTTCTCCCCTTTCTAACCGTGATTAATTATTAAATAATGAATGAATGAATGAAGGTAATGGATAATCACAGATCTGTCAAAGGTTAATCTGGATAATGCTATACAATTGAACACCCAAAAGTCTGAAAATAGAGACGTGACCCTTAATTTCCTCTGTGAAGAGCATCTCATGGAGCCATCCATGTTATTTTGGAGCAATGTGGTTAAAAGAATCCCAAATTTATGATATAGAAATTTTGAAAAGGGGTTAAATTTGACCCGAGGACAACATGAGGGTTAAAACTGGCTGCCAGCCCGTCCAAGGGAATGGTTTAAGATTAATTGCACGTGGACAGTTAAACGACACGTTCACAGGACAATAGATTGATAGACAATAGATTGAAGTATTGTTGTATCTGTAGGCATGCAAGAAAGAAATCAAATTCCTCAGAAACTGCTGGACTCTGGTTCAGAGTCACGTGTTTGTTATGGAAATAATAACTCGTAATGGGAAGGCCCCCGTGTGAAACGTTGGCCGTGAAACAGGAACAGAGAGGATGGAAACTGTAAGTCATTCAAGCTGAAATGAAAGTTGGAAACTCTCTTTTCAGTTGAAATGAAAGTTTCTGTCAGTATCTGTGTAAAACATCTGCAGCATTTAGTGCTTCTGTGTGGACTCTTTGTTAGAGTTATGAATCTATCTGACACACTGATTGCCTTTGGCTGTTGAACAGAGCGATTTACAGCGTGTGAACCCCAGCATAGGTCGATGCAACTCCACCAGACTCCATGTAAATAATCACTACTTTTAGCGTGTATAGAGCAACATATCTCCACCAGACTCCATGAAAATAATCACTACTTTTAGCGTGTATAGACCAGCATATCTCCACCAGACTCCATGTAAATAATCACTACTTTTAGCGTGTATAGAGCAGCATATCTCCACCAGACTCCATGTAAATAATCACTACTTTAGCGTGTATAGAGCAGCATATCTCCACCAGACTCCATGTAAATAATCACTACTTTTAGCGTGTATAGAGCAGCATATCTCCACCAGACTCCATGTAAATAATCACTACTTTAGCGTGTATAGAGCAGCATATCTCCACCAGACTCCATGTAAATAATCACTACTTTTAGCATGTATAGAGCAGCATATCTCCACCAGACTCCATGTAAATAATCACTACTTTTAGTGTGTATAGAGCAGCATATCTCCACCAGACTCCATGTAAATAATCACTACTTTTAGCGTGTATAGAGCAGCATATCTCCACCAGACTCCATGTAAATAATCACTACTTTAGCGTGTATAGAGCAGCATATCTCCACCAGACTCCATGTAAATAATCACTACTTTAGCGTGTATAGAGCAGCATATCTCCACCAGACTCCATGTAAATAATCACTACTTTTAACGTGTATAGAGCAGCATATCTCCACCAGACTCCATGTAAATAATCACTACTTTTAGCGTGTATAGAGCAGCATATCTCCACCAGACTCCATGTAAATAATCACTACTTTTAGTGTGTATAGAGCAGCATATCTCCACCAGACTCCATGTAAATAATCACTACTTTAGCGTGTATAGAGCAGCATATCTCCACCAGACTCCATGTAAATAATCACTACTGTGAACGGACTGTGAACATATGCTCTATAGGGTTACAGCTACAGCCAGTTACAGGGTTCTCGCTTAGCCCTCATGTTGTCCTCATGTTGTCCTCGGGTCAAATTGACCCGTTTTCCTATATCAATGTTCTTTTTAATTCCCCAAAATAACATGATTGATTCCACACAACGCTCTTTGCCAAGTACAAATCTCCACTTTCATTAATTTTGGGGCGTCTTATTAAATTTTATAGCATTTGAAACCAAATTGAAGTGTTTTTGAAATAGTATTGAGAGTAAAAGTTGACATATTCCAGTCTGTGATTATCATCAACATCCATTCCTTTAATTTTAGTCTCAATAATTCCTAATTTCTGCTTTTCTAACTCAAACATTAGGTATAATTTCCTATAAATGAGGTTTATTGACCATAAATTCCAAAAATAACGTTAACGTAAAATAGTGTTACGTAGTTTTGAAAACGTCAAAAAAGGGACAAACATTGGAAAAAAAGCGTCAAAAGTGTTGCTAAAAGGGACAAAAACGTAAGGAAAAAGTTGATAAAAGTTTTAAATTTTGGCATGAAGACAACACGAGGGTTAACACTGGACCCATTTCAGAGATAGTTGTTCCCATCGGTCACTTGCGCACAAAAAAATAGGGAAATAGCGTTGAAAAAATACCTAAATTACACTTTTATATCCTCCATTCACTGCAGGTGTACTGTCCCGCACACCTGAATCTAATCCTGCCTCCTCCTCCTCTTCCTCCTCCTCCTCCTCCTCCTCCTCTGCAGGGACATAAAACACCACTGGGGGGCAAACTCCACACACATGTTTTTGATAACAACTAATGGAAATTGACTTTCCTCCTCGTACACAACAACAGTCTCCACCCTAACTGTGTCCACACCTCTTCTCTTTCACTGGCAGCTTTTCGTGTGGATTAGTGTATCTTTCTGTTCTTTTTGAGGCAGGTGCAAAGAAAACAGCCCGGCAGAGGTATTTTGGAAGTGGGAGGGGGGGCGAGGGAGACGCACAGGTGGGAAGCAGATTGGAAAGAGCCGGTTTGTTTGCAGGGTGAACAGAGGGAAGTGTGAGGTGAGGTGGAGCGTCGCCCAGGGCTCAGCTATTCATTCGGGGGACAGGTTGGACTGGTTTGCTCCACAATACGAGTGTTTCCCCCGCTCTGGCTCAGTAGAGCAGCAGAGAGACCGAGGGAGGAGTGATCCGGGTAGAAAGTGGCTTTGGAAACACTCGAGGGATCCTCGGTACATTTCAACATTTGGCCCGGAGAAGAGTTTCAGCATGCCCGAGGAAAGGGAAGGAGAGTTTTATGGAAAGAATGGTAACCGCTCTGTTTTGTCTTCTAATGATTCTTTTATCATTCTGTATTCATCTAAGAAAAGTGTGTGTGTGACTGTGTGTGTGTGACTGTGTGTGTGTGACTGTGTGTGTGAGACTGTGTGTGTGAGACTGTGTGTGTGTGTGTGTGTGTGACTGTGTGTGTGTGTGTGACTGTGTGTGTGTGACTGTGTGTGTGTGACTGTGTGTGTGTGACTGTGTGTGTGTGACTGTGTGCGTGCTAGTGAGACCGGGAGTTCAGTATACTTGTGGGGTCCCTACAGCCTTGTGGGGCCAAAATGCTGGACCCCACAAGTTTAAGGGGCAGTTTGAGGGTTAAAACTTGGTTTTAGGGTTAGAATTAGGGGATTGGGCCCTTTTTAGAAATTGTGTGTGTGTGTGTGTGTGTGTGTGTGTTAGATTATTCAGGCGTGTGTGTGCACAGGGAGTTCTTTTATCAGTGTTTTCTCTTGCACAAATATCCCTGTGCTGAAGTCTTGCCTTGATTATTATTTTAATGCTTCCTTAAGCCTGTCTCTGCTTCCTAAATATTAATATACACATTGAAGTTAACCAGGTTTCCCTTTTCTTTGAGTCTGTAACAGTTCACGTTTTGACCTTTTTAAAGACTTATTTTTTTACTTCTAGCTCAGTCTGAGGCTTCTGCCAAGTCCACTCTGAGTTATTCCCAACGGCCTCGCTTCACTGCTTCATAAACTATTGTTTTGATTCATGTCCTCTAACTTCCTGTTTCTTTACTTGATGTTTTCATCATGTCAGTAGTTGTTGTACTACGTCATCGAATGTTCTGCACCTCCTATTTCAGGTGTTCACCTGTGTAGTTACGCATTTTGGGTCAACTTATGTTTATTTAAATGCATATAGATATATAGAGAGAGATAGATATATGGATGGATGACTGGACGTAAATACCACCTCATAGTGATGATTAGGGCTGGGTGTCGCCACTGATTTCTGATTGATTTTAGATTCAATATTGATTTGAAATAAGAAATAAAAGACTCTACATTGTACAAGGTAGTACTCTAGTCTGCATTATTAACCCTCAGGTCAACTTGACCCGTTTCAGTGTGTTTTTTAAATCAAATATTTGATTTCTTTCAACCAAATTGCCCAAAAATAACACGGATGATTCCATACAACATTACTTTCATTGAATTTTTTGGGTGTTTTTATTTAATCTTATAGTATTTAATCTTATAGCATAACAGTATCTGGAATAATCTTTGACATCTACCCATCTGAGATCCTCTCAACATCCTCAGATCTTAACTATTAGTCAAAATAATTCATAATTTCTGCCTTTTTAACTAAACTAACGTATGTATAATTTGATATAAATGTGTAAAACCTGTTAAAAAAAAAAAAGCACCAAAAAGCTGAGAAATGAAGGGGGGGAAGACATGCAGGAAGCCGTCACAGGTCGGACTTGAACCCTTGACCTTCTGCGTTGAGGAATAAACCTCTTCACACATGCGCCCGCTCTACCGACGGAGCTAACCGGCCACCCCCCCCCCCCATGCTCTAACAGGAAGCTCTGCCTTCTCTAAAAGCCAAATAATTGTTTGCTGCAGCGTTATCCTCCAGACCAGATACATAATTAATATGCAAAGACTCCACAGACCCTGCTTCTGTCTAGACTCCAGTGCTGCATAATGTGTGTGTGTGTGTGTGTGTGTGTGTGTGTATGTATATATGTGTGTGTGTGTGTGTGTGTGTGTGTGTGTATGTATATGTGTGTGTGTGTATGTATATATGTATATATGTATGTGTGTATATGTATGTGTATGTATGTATGTATGTATATATATATATATATATATATATATATATATATATATATATATATATATATATATATATATATATATATATATATATATATATATATATATATATATATATATATATATATACTGTACATGCTGTGGTAGTCTGTGAAGGAAATTTGATTTTAAAGGGGCGCTATGCTAGCTTAGAAAGCTAGTAGCATGCTAGCGGCAGCAAATCTTACCTGTTGCCGGGTCTTTCCAATCGGCTTTGGCCGAGACTCTGGAAGACTTGGAGTTAAAGCTACGTTGTGCAACGTTTTTAGTTGTTTATCAAAATCTGTATTGCAGTTCACAGCCTTGTCCTTTTTTCATGAATATTGACTACCATCAATTCTAAGTATTCCTATTGGCTTGGAATTCGGTATTTACGCTTGCATGTAGACGCTCGCTGTAGACATACTGGACGTGAGCCGGTGAGGGACGTATGGGACATACTGCTCCACCTTTCATTCTTTTCACTCAGTGGCATTGAATGTGAGGAATGCCGGAGGGAGGGAGGGAGGGAGGGGGAGGGAGGGGAGAAGAAGATTTTACTGCAGACAGATTTGAAAGCCTGTTGCGCCTTTTCTCGAGGACATGTAACGGAGTTAAAAAGATTTTAACAACAACCAAAGTATAATATTGGAGTGGCTTTTCCAAGATGGAAAGAGCGAGAATCATAAAAGAGACGCCGAAGTTGCCGGCTTTCTTCTCGACAGGTAATTCTGCCTATTTGTGTAAAATTAGACGTTTTTATAGTTGCTACTAGCTTGGCTAACTGTTAGCATGGTCGTACATGACGCTAGAACGACGTCTAGGATGGTCCACCTCGTAACTTAACCCTTGTGTTGTCTTCCAGTCAAAATTGAAAATCAACGCTTTTTATTGATGTTTTTCTTATGTTTTTGTCCCATTTTTGTTTTTTCAACACTTTTGGGGAAAAAAAGTACAAAGTCTGCTAGGCCAAAAAGAACATTAAAAAAAAAAAATTGATGCCGTTAACGCGGTGATGGAAGGAACGAAAACCAACAGATCGAGATCTTTGCCTTCTGGCTCAGCTCTCTTACAAATTGTAAGTTGTGAGGGGACAACGGATGAAATAGTAGTAGTAGTAGTAGTAGTAGTAGTAGTAGTAGTAATAATAATAATACATATTTAATTTAAAAAAATATAATAAATATTTAATTTAACAAATATAATTAATTAAAAAAAAAATAATTTAATTTAAAAAAATATAATAATAAATATTTAATTTAAAAAAAATATAATATTTAATTTAAAAAATATAATATTTAATTTAAAAAATAAGAAAAAAATAAATTTTTTAATTAAAAGATAATCAGTAATAAAATAAATTGTACATCAGTGGCTATCTGTACATCTTTGCCGAGCGCAAACCACAACAGAAGGCATCGATACGTTGTTGGGGAGGGGGGGTCACGCCTCTTGTCCCCAATCATTTCAGGGTCATTAAATAATGTGCTGCTGGAGAAGTGACGGTCAAGTCTATTTTGGCTGAAGAGCCCAAAACTCCTCCGGTGGCCCCCCCCCCCCAAATAAATAACAAACAGTCCCTAATCATAACCAGAATAACCCAAATCTTAACAGGAAGAACACAAGGGACTTGGTATTCTGAGGGCTTTCAGTTGCTTTAAATTCAAGTTTTACAGTTTTAAGTGTCTTGGTTTTTGGCGTTAATCCTGGATCAACATCCGAGTATTGCCTTGTCTAAGTAGCCCCCTCTAGTGGATGAAAAGGTCATACTTCTGCTTAGTCACCGGGGAGGAATTAGTTGTTGCCAGGCGTGTCTGCCTAGGGGGGAAAGTTATCGGACAGATGAATAGGAGGGGGAGGGGGGGTAGTACTGTTGCATCTTAATTCAGATCCCCTTAAAAAACCTCCAGTCTGGATGCAAGGTGCATCTCTATTCAGAGCTGGAGAGATTAACCGGTTAGTTGCCAACTGTTAAATTAATCCCCAACTATTTTGATCGTCGAAAGGAGCCAGTTGAGGTGGTTCAGGATCTGGTAAGGATGCTTCCTGGGGGGGTCCCAAGGGAGGTGGTCCAGTCACGTCGAGCTGGGAGGAGGCCTCAGGGAAGACCCAGGACTAGGTGGAGGGACGTCCAGCTGGGAGGAGGCCTCGGGGAAGACCCAGGACTAGGTGGAGGGACGTCCAGCTGGGAGGAGGCCTCGGGGAAGACACAGGACTAGGTGGAGGGACGTCCAGCTGGGAGGAGGCCTCGGAAGGCCCAGGACTAGGTGGAGGGACGTCCAGCTGGGAGGAGGCCTCGGAAGACCCAGGACTAGGTGGAGGGACGTCCAGCTGGGAGGAGGCCTCGGGGAAGGCCCAGGACTAGGTGGAGGGACGTCCAGCTGGGAGGAGGCCTCGGGGAAGGCCCAGGACTAGGTGGAGGGACGTCCAGCTGGGAGGAGGCCTCGGGGAAGACCCAGGACTAGGTGGAGGGACGTCCAGCTGGGAGGAGGCCTCGGGGAAGACCCAGGACTAGGTGGAGGGATTATATCTCCAACCTGGCCTGGGAACGCCTCGGGATCTCCCCAGTCGGAGCTGGTTGATGTGGCTCGGGGAAGGGAAGTTTGGGGTCCCCTACTGGAGCTGCTGCCCCCGAGACCCGATACTGGATAAGAGGATGAAGATGGATGAAGATGGATGAAGATGGATGGATGAATCGGTTTGAGTCATTTTTTATGAAAATAAATGTAAAACTTCTCTGGTATCAGCTCGTTAAATGTGAACATCTTCTAGTGTCTCTGGGACAGGAAGCTGAATGTCTTTGAGTTGTGGACAAAAACGAGACATCTGAGGACGTCTTCTTGGGCTTTTTGGGGAACACTGATCCACATTTTTCACCATTTTCTGACATTTTAGAGCCCAAACAACTCATCCATTCATCCAGAAATGAATCCACGGATTAACTGACGATGGAAATGAGCTTTAGCTGCAGCTCAATCTAGGGCTGCTCGAGAATGGAAAACATCAACATCCCCATATTTTTGGAAGATGTTGCATTTTTTCTTCTTCTTTTCTTAAAAAACAACAAATCAACTGTGGAAACACCCAAAATTGTGATGTTTTCCATTTTTGAAATTCCTTTCAATCACACAATAAGAGTTTCTGCAAAATGTAATACGATACGATGCAAAACGATCACTTTTGTCTATTTTTTTCGTTGTTTTTGTGATCGTCTAATGGAATTGCGATCACAATTTGATCAGCTGGACAGCCCCATCTGTTCCCACGTTATCCTGCATGTACAGGTGTGGATGGGGGCGGCTGTGGCTCAGCGGTAGAGCGGTTGCCTGCCAATTGCAAGGTTGGTGGTTCAATCCCTGGCCCTGCAGTCCCATGTCGAAGTGTCCTTGGGCAAGACATGCTGTGCCATTGGAGTATGAGTGTGTATCTGATGAGCAGGTGTGTAGATGTGTGTGAGAGTGTATCTGATGAGCAGGTGTGTAGATGTGTGTATCTGATGAGCAGGTGTGTAGATGTGTGTATCTGATGAGCAGGTGTGTAGATGAGTGTGTAGATGTGTGTATCTGATGAGCAGGTGTGTAGATGTGATGGTGAACGGTTGTTGTTGTTGTTGTTGTAAATGATGTAAAAGCACTTTGAGTCGTTAAGACTACTTAAGTTAAAAAGCGCTTTATAAATACAGCACATTAACATTTACATGTCTCATTATCCATTATCGTTATAAACGCTTCTTTTTTCCTTCTTTGTAGGCGAGCCAAGGAAGTTCGACCCGACGTTCAAGGGCCCGATCCAGAACAGGTGAGATAAGAGATGTCACCTCATTGTTACGTGTGTAAGTGTTTCTTAGACTTCTCTTTATTAATCCTTTTGGGATGACTCCTGCAAGGAAATTGAAATTTCCAGCAGCAGTTTTCAGCAAGAAAAATACATTATAGTGGAAAAAAGACAGTATAAAGACAACAATAACAGTTATAATAATAATAATAATAAAACCTTTGGCTATAAAAGACATTTAACATGAATTATCAGTCGTGTTCAGGTATTTATGTGAGTCCAGTTACTTTTTAACACGTTAAACTTTGCTCTCTCTCTCTCGTCTAGGGGCTGCACCGACATCGTGTGCTGCATCCTCTTCGTTATTGCCATAGCGGGTTATATTGCAGTGGGGATACTCGGTAAGGAAGCAGCTGTTGTGTACAGAGTTAACCGTTGTGTATGCAGAGTTAACCGTTGTGTATGCAGAGTTAACCGTTGTGTATGCAGAGTTAACCGTTGTTAACCGTTGTGTATACAGAGTTAACCGTTGTTAACCGTTGTGTGTACAGAGTTAACCGTTGTGTATGGAGGTAACTACGGTGCAGGATGCACCGTATTGTAGAATATGATTTGAAAGCTTGTTCAACTAAAATTGAACTCGTAGATACGATGTGACGACCATGCAACTTTTAGATTTTCTGGGTGAAATTAAAAAAAAAAAAAAAAAAGTTTTTGGTCATTTTTTTTCAAGTTTTTTTATTTTTATTTTTCCAACATTTTAGAAGCTTTTACAGCATTTATGTCATTTTTTTTCCAAGTTTTTGTCACTTTTTTGGTATTTTTCCACTTTTTTTGTCATTTCTGTTTTTCTCGTTTGTCACCTTTTTTTTCAAGTTTATTTTTTTCCAACATTTTTATGACACTTTTTTCCAAGTTTATTTGGTCACTTTTTGCCATTCTCCGCTTCTTTTTTTTGGTCATTATTTCTGATGTTTCTGTTGCTTGTTACCAAGTTTTATTTCTCCCAACATTTTTTGAAGCTTTTAAGACAGTTTTGCCATTTTTCCGCTTTTTTTTTTTTTTTTGGTAGTTTTTGTTGTTTGTCACCTTTTTTTCAAGTTTATTTTTTCCAACATTTTTTAAGCTTTTACTGCATTTGTGTCACTTTTTTTCCAAGGTTTTTTTTGTCATTTTTTGCCATTTTTCCACGTTTTTTTGTCACTATTTCTGTTTGTTTGTCATCTTTTTCCAAGTTTTTTTATTTTTCACGTTTTTACAGCATTTACGACTTTTGTCACTTTTTGCCATGTTTTTGTTTTTTTTGCTGTGCTTGACATTTTCATTCCCCCTAACTAAAGCTAAAACCTACAAACAACTTTTTTTGTGACCTTTTACCCTTCAGCCTGGTCCCAGGGCGACCCCCGGAAGGTGATCTACCCCACAGACAGTCGAGGCCAGTTCTGTGGGCAGGCTGGCACCCCCCTTGCGTGAGTTTTTCATTCATTCATTCATTCAACCTCCTTATTTGTCCTTGAAATCATTGATGGGCATTTACAAGGTCATCGAGGCAGATTACAAAGACAAAGACAGAAAATAGAATCATAAGAAACGACAAACATTCTGAATTGGAAAGTTATTTGATAAATAAATTAGGATAATAAGAGATGATAATCAATGATCAAGCAGTTATAAATAGAAGTTTGCAGGTTTAAAACCAGGTTTTTAATCATCCGAGAGGCACAATTAAGTTGATTTTAAGGAAAGTGGTGCAATGTGTCCCGGGAGTCGGGTCCACTGAAACTAAAAGCCGTTCTTGAGACCGAGTTGAGTCCGAGCTCGTGGAACAGGAAGTACAAGCTCGTCAGCAGAGACAAGCCGTCAGGCTCGATGAACGCTGCTGCGTTCTGATTGGACACAAACTGATTCCTTACTCGGGTGGGCTATTGTTTGGGTTTTCTCCGATTCTGGTGCTAAAACAATACTTTGAAGTGTGTGTGTGTGTGTGTGTGTGTGTGTGTGTGTGTGTGTGTGTGTGTGTGTGTGTGTGTGTGTGTGTGTGTGTGTGTGTGTGTGTGTGTGTGTGTGTGTGTGTGTGTGTGTGTGTGTGTGTGTGTGTGTGTGTGTGTGTGTGTGTGTGTGTGTGTGTGTGTGTGTGTGTGTGTGTGTGTGTAAAAAGCACAAAACGACAATTGGCAACATCAAAGAACGGCTTGTTTATTGCTAAGGCCATGTTGTCAAAATTGAATGATTTATTAATGTAATTAATTAAAACATTAACTTCTGACTAATTTCACCAGTGAATTGCTGGTGAAATTTTGTATCATCGTAAAACACACTTCATTCAAAGTCGTCAAACTATCAAAAGCCGTCTTGGTTCGTCTTTCCACTGTTCCAACAATCTCTGGTCTGGTTGGAATAAACTCTTAATTCACCCATTTCCATCTGGAGATATGCTGCTCTATACACGCTAAAAGTAGTGATTATTTACATGGAGTCTGGTGGAGATATGCTGCTCTATACACGCTAAAAGTAGTGATTATTTACATGGAGTCTGGTGGAGATATGCTGCTCTATACACGCTAAAAGTAGTGATTATTTACATGGAGTCTGGTGGAGATATGCTGCTCTATACACGCTAAAAGTAGTGATTATTAACATGGAGTCTGGTGGAGATATGCTGCTCTATACACGCTAAAAGTAGTGATTATTTACATGGAGTCTGGTGGAGATATGCTGCTCTATACACGCTAAAAGTAGTGATTATTTACATGGAGTTTGGTGGAGATATGCTGCTCTATACACGCTAAAAGTAGTGATTATTACATGGAGTCTGGTGGAGATATGCTGCTCTATACACGCTAAAAGTTGTGATTATTTACATGGAGTCTGGTGGAGATATGCTGCTCTATACACGCTAAAAGTAGTGATTATTTACATGGAGTTTGGTGGAGATATGCTGCTCTATACACGCTAAAAGTAGTGATTATTACATGGAGTCTGGTGGAGATATGCTGCTCTATACACGCTAAAAGTTGTGATTATTTACATGGAGTCTGGTGGAGATATGCTGCTCTATACACGCTAAAAGTAGTGATTATTTACATGGAGTCTGGTGGAGATATGCTGCTCTATACACGCTAAAAGTAGTGATTATTTACATGGAGTCTGGTGGAGATATGCTGCTCTATACACGCTAAAAGTAGTAATTATTTACGTGGAGTCTGGTGGGTTTGATGATGGTGATTTCATGTTAAACTGTAGGGATCCTTTTCATAATGTTATCGGACACTTAGAATAACAAATTATATGGAAAGAGACGGGATGATTCATGCCCATTAAATGTGCTGCAACTGGATGTATTTTCTACACGCCCTTTACCCACATGCAAACCATGAAACAACTCCTCCCACTTGTACCTTGTACCTAAGTCTGTTGATGCAACACCCTTGTAAGAAATAATATTGTGTACTCAACAAAGGCATGGTAGCCAAAAACAGCATTAAAGCACAATGCAATGGAGTCTGTTAGTAATTCAAACGCACAGATATGGCTTTTGCTGTAACAAGTAATAATTGTAAAAATTAAAAAGGAAAATAAGACAACAACAAAACACTACTTAACCAGGTCTGCTTGAAAAAAACTAAACAAAAATGCAAATAAAAAAAAACATATTTACAAGAGTGAAAATTACAAAAATAACTTAAGTCACTGTTCTGCTGGTGAGACTTCCTTCACATTCATAACTAAAAACACAAGAATTGTGTTGAAAAAAGGATGAAAATACAGGATAATGATAAATACTCTCTCTCTCTCTCTCTCTGTCTCTCTCTCTCTCTGTCCTTCTGTCTCTCTCTCTCTCTCTGTCTGTCTCTGTGTGGCCTTCTGTCTTTATCCCTCTTTGTCCCTGTCTTCTCTCTCTGTCCTTCTGTCGCTCTCTCTCTCTCTCTCTCTCTCTCTCTCTCTCTCTCTCTGTCCCTCGGTCTCTCTCTCTCTCTCTGTCCTTCTGTCTCTCTCTCTCTCTCTCTCTCTCTCTCTCTCTCTCTCTGTCTGTCTCTGTGTGGCCTTCTGTCTTTATCCCTCTTTGTCCCTGTCTCTCTCTCTCTCTCTCTCTCTCTCTCTCTCTCTCTCTCTCTCTCTCTCTCTCAGGGACAAGCCTGTGTTGTTCTACTTCAACATCATGAAGTGTGCGAGCCCGATGGTGCTGCTGGAGTTCCAGTGTCCGACCACACAGGTGGGAACCCCTCCTCCTCCTCCTCCTCCTCCTCCTCCTCCTCCACCCTATCCATCCTTCTCTGGAGGTTACACACACCGTATGTGGTGTATGGATGTGGGGCACAGCATCGTGGTCTCAACCCTCGTGTTGTCTTCCCGTCAAAATTGAGAATCAACACTTTTATTGATGCTTTTTATCAATGTTTTTGACTTTTTCTTACATGTTCGTCCCTTTTTCCCCCCCCAATTTTTGTCACTTTTTTTCTCATTGTCCTGCTGTGAATGTTGCTTCCTCCTCCAGATGTGTGTGGAGAAATGCCCCGAAAGGTTCCTGACGTTAGTCAAAGCCTACGCCAACAAAAATGACTTTGACTACTACAAGACCTTCTGCAAGGAAGATGTGACTAACACGATGGTGAGTTCGCCGCCGCGGTGGTGAGCCGCTGCTTTGCAATGCCGTAATTATTTCATATTTTTGAAAGGTTGGGTTCCTCACACCCTCTTTATGTCTGTTTTGGATTCACCGTGTTTCAGGGAATACCAGAAATCCTGAAGCAGGGTCTCTGTCCTGCCATGCTGATGCCCAGCAAACCCTGTGAGTTGGATCCACGATACATTACATTTCATACAGACTCGGTCACCATGTTGGTTTCCAGTAACTTCCGGGTAGAAATCTCTGCGTCCCATTCATACAGTTTAAGAAACACTCTCATCTCCTTCATCTGTGGCCTCACAGCAAGAAGATGCCGGGTTCAGACCCTGGTCGTCCCGGTCTTCTCTGTGTAGAGTTTGCATGCCCCCTTTCCCAATGCTACACATTGGTAGAGAGCAGGCACTTGCACACAGACATGCTTGAGCACCTGCCCTTTTTTCTTGAGAGCTTTTTAAAAATAAATAATACAGCTTTCCTGTCAAACTAATTTATTTATTGAATAAAAAGATCTAAATATCCGGTCGGGGGACTGGACTTTGTTGAGGCTCCAGCCCTGAATCTTTTTAGGGTTTTAAAATAACTTCAACTTTACTATTTCCACTCAGTCTCTCTGACTGAACCGGCGAATCAGCGGAGCAAGTCTACCAGTGTTATGGGATTTCATAATAGAAACGTGAGAGTTTTTGCCGTCTCTGTAGTCTCTTTAGGTGAAAATGAGTCATCCTCAACATTGTGTTCTGGTTTCAGAATGAAGACAATTGGAAAACAGTTGGAAAAACAGGATGTAAAAAAAATGCAAGCGGCAGAAAAAGCGTTGGGGGTGACAAACATCGAAATAAGCGCAATATCAGAAAAAGCCTCGTAAAGAAGCAGCTGCACAGCCCCAACACAACACAAACGTCACACATCTCCGCCGTTCAAGTCAACGGACGTCTACCCAGAGTGATCGTTCAGTCCTTCCAGAAAAATGCAGGTTTTTTGGCAGAAATACTTGATTATGCTGCACGTTTTCTTAAAAAAATACGATGGAATACGCCGGATATTTATGCAATTTTATGCGATGAAATTGCGGGAACTTGTAAAAACTGCAGTTCGATGAAAAAGAGACTTTGGTTGTCTCGTCGCGTCATCATTACGTCACTTCATAACGTTCCCATGGCAACAGGAGAAAATTGCTGCTCTTGTGTGACGCAAACGCAACATTTTTCAACTTTCTGTTAAGATATATTGTATATGTGACTTTTTTTTTTTTTTTGCAATGATAATGCAGGGATTATAAAATCATGCAAGCCTGCATTATTTTGCGTGGAAATCGGCAATTTACGCAGCTGAAGTGCGAAGTATTTTGAAAAAAATGCCGCTCCCCCGCATAAATATGCAGACTTTGGCTGATTATGCATTGAATTAGGCGATCGCATAATTGCCTTTTTCTGGAGGGACTGGTTGTTTCTATGTTGTTGTTTTTTTTTGGTGTGTTAGCTTAGCATCACGCTGATTCAGTCTGTACATCCAGATTGTTGGTGTAGATCTGGTTCTGGTATTTAAAAATGATTTACTTCTAAAGACTAAGACTTTTTCTTTTCTTTCATTTTATTCCCTCTGCTTCCCTTCAGTCACTCGCAGGTGTTTCCCAGCGTTGGGCGAGCGCGGCGGCGTGATCACGGTGGGAAACAACTCTAAATTCGACGATGGAAGGGGAAACATTAGAGATGCCAAGGACCTTCTGGATGGAGTCACGTAAGTACAGTGTGTGTGTGTGTGTGTGTGTGTGTGTGTGTGTGTGTGTGAGAGGGAGGGAGGGAGTGAGAGAGAGGAGTGTGTGTGTGAGAGAGAGGAGTGTGTGTGTGTGGGTGAGAGAGGGAGTGTGTGTGTGTGGGTGAGAGAGGGAGTGTGTGTGTGAGAGGGTGTGTGTGTGTGGGGAGTGAGTGAGTGTGAGGAGTGTGTGTGTGTGTGTGTGTGTGTGTGTGTGTGTGTGTGT
>JABXJD010000372.1:242500-302500 GCA_013375575.1 Percina caprodes
CGATGCTTAAAGGTGCACGATGAGTTCCTGCATGGTCGCTTATGTTGACGTTCACCCCCCCTCCGGGTTTCCGTAACTGCCATGACTGACTGGCTGGCTGACTGACCCCTGATTTCCACCAAATGTGGATCGGCTCCGTGCCACGAGGTCACGAGGACCCACGAGCTCTCGCGAATTCACGTGTGATCTTGCAATATAACAGGATGTAGTTTCTATGAACAGAACCACAAAACCTCTGACCTGTTGACTTCAGGCCCGTCTCCGCCCATTAGGACGTTTTTAAAGGTGCAGTGCAGGGAGACGTGATCCGCTGTGAGCACGGTGTATTTTATTTTGAAAATGAACCGCATGTTTTATTTTTCTCTGTGCTCGACTTCCTGTCCGGCACTATCAGCCGTGGGCTGAATTGCCGCGGAGCTCTCCGTCATCGGCCCTCTCCGCCATCGGCCCTCCCCGTCATCGGCCCTCCCCGTCATCGGCCCTCTCGGTCATCGGCCCTCTCGGTCATCGGCCCTCTCCGCCATCGGCCCTCTCCGCCATCGGTCCTCTCCGCCATCGGCCCTCTCCGCCATCGGTCCTGCGCTCTGCGCCTATCTGTCTGCTCCGGAGGGCCACGGGTCCCCGGAGCAGACATCGAAGTCTTTACTTCGGGACATGGCTCCACGATCTCCTCAGACACGACTACTCCAACACAACGAAAGATGTCCCAATTTTAGTAAATTCAAAATGTCTCGGTGCCATTATTGCCGAGTTACCAAGACGCATACTCGCATTTTGGCGTGTTTATCAACGCCGTTTGGCCTCCGTTGATCTACATGACGTGTGAAATTACCCCGGAGCTGGGACGCAGCCGCTCTGCAGCCAGTGGACATTCACACGTTGACTTTAACCCTCATGTTGTCCTCGGGTCAAATTTGACCCATTTTCCATTTTTTTATCACAAAAAATGGGCCTTCAAAATAAGCGCTGAATATGTCAACATTAGAAAAACCAAATAACTTTGGAAAAAAATTCAAAAAAGCACCCACGGCGTCAAAAAAGTGACACAAATGTCGGAAAAAGCGACAATAGTGTTGGTTGACGGGAAGACAACACGAGGGTTAATGGAGACCTGTTGACTCCGCCGCCCTTCCGCCGTTGGTGGAAATCGGGGGTAAAGCTGTGAAATTGCTCCGCCTTTTTAAAAAAAAAAAAAAAAAAAAACTTTCACTGCGAGGTTCAAGTGTCCGAGTGACGGCACGGGGGGGGAGTCATTCAAATGCAACTCCATGTTGTGTTCACAGAGCCATCGGGCATGTGATGTCTTCCCTTTTCTACCCGCTGTTCACGTTCGTCCTCCTGGCCGTGGTCGTCGCCTACTGGGCGGTCACTGCTGTGTATCCTTTCACCTTAATGTCAGCTCGGGTGGTGGTGGTGGTGGTGGTGGTGGTTGTTTGTTTTTTTTTTAAATATTGTTTAGGTAAATTGAAAAGTTCCTTCCTCTGCATTTGGCACGTGGCCGGGTGTTTATTTCAGGCAGAATAAAACACAACACTGTCAGTTCACAGAGGAAAAGGGGCACAGATGCACGTCGGGCTGTAAGATGGCTGAAATGTGAGAGGAAAAGTGGATTGAGAGTCGGAGAGAGAGTCCATAAAGACGAGACCAGACGAAGGCTCGAACTGATCCTGGTGGATCACGCAGGACAGTACATGACATTTAAAAGTAATGCAGTACAATCAAGTCCCAGGTTGACACCTCGCTCTCTCGCTCTCTCGCTCTCTCGCTCTCTCTCGCTCTCTCTCTCGCTCTCTCTCTCTCTCTCTCTCTCTCTCTCTCTCTCTCTGCCCCTCTGTCTCTCTCTCTCTCGCTTTCGCTCTCTCTCTCGCTCTCTCTCTCGCTCTCTCTCTCGCTCTCTCTCGCTCTCTCTCTCTCTCTCTGCTCTCTCTCTCTCTCTCGCTCTCTCTCTCGCTCTCTCTCGCTCTCTCTCTCTCTCTCTGCCCCTCTGTCTCTCTCTCTCTCGCTTTCTCTCTCTCTCTGCCTCTCTCTCTCGCTCTTTGTTTTTGCCCCTCTCTCTTGCTCTCTCTGTCTCTTTCTGTCTCTCTCTCGACCCCCCATGTTCAATAATAACCCCCAGATCTTAAGAAACTCTCCTTAGGATCGATATACTCATTGGACAGAGTGTATTCATTTCTTCTAGGCAGACAAGACGCCGCCATTTAACCTTATTTTTTGTTGTTTTTTTGTTTCTTTTAAAGCGCGGAGGAGAAACAGATTCCCACTCTCTCTCAGGATGATCACGGGGGGCTGTTCTAATGTAATACAGGGATGTTGACTGGGACTTGTAGTCCTTCTTCTTTAAACACCTTTCGTGTCATTGTCCTTGATGGGATGTGTCAGCTTCTTGTCTACCTCTAACGAACCCATCTACAAAGTTTTCAATGAGACGGTGTGCGACTACTCGAGAAAAACGTGTGACCCGGCGGTAAGTTTTCTCATTTTCCACTGGCTCCCTGTAAAATTCAGGATTGATTTTAAGATTTTAGTGCTGACTTTCAGAGCCTTAAACGGTCAGGCCCCACATTACATCCTGGACCTTTTGAAGCCGTATTCCCCTGACCGCACTCTTCGGTCTTCTGGCCAGAACCTACTTGCAGTCCCTAAGACCCGTTATAAGACCCGAGGGGACATGTCATTTCAGTCTGTTGCTCCCAGACTGTCCCTGTCCTTGCGTCTTGCAGACACTGTCGTCTCTTTTAAAAATGATCTGAAAACTTGTCTGTTTAAGAAGGCTTTTGGTTGATGGGTTTTTGCTAGTGTCATTTTAATTTTATATATTTATATACATTTTATACTGCTTGTTTTTATTTATTCTTTTGTACGGCACTTTGTGATTTTTATCTGAGAAAAGCGCTTTATAAATAAACTTTACTTACTTACTTACTTACTCATTTTATAACGTCAGGGTTAGTTCAGGCAGCATTTTTAGAGAAACCTACAGTTTTTAGACGTCATTGAGTAGTTATCTTTATATTTAAATGGTAGTATTGTCGACGATGTCTCTATATAACCCATATCTGTGTCCAGAACTACTCCACCAGTCCTGAGAAAGCGCAGTGCCCTGACTCCATGTGCCTTTTCGCCTTCTACGGCGGCGAGACCGCGTACCACAAATACCTGATCGGCCTGCAGTTCTTCAACGTCTTCCTGTTCTTCTGGTGTGCCAACTTCGTCACGGCTCTGGGCCAGATGACCCTGGCCGGGGCCTTTGCCTCGTACTACTGGGCCTTCGTCAAGCCGGATGACATGCCTGCCTTCCCCGTGTTTTCTTCCCTCGGGAGATCTCTCAGGTGTGTGTGTGTGTGTGGGTGTGTGGGTGTGTGGGTGTGTGGGTGGGTGGGTGGGTGGGTGGGTGGGTAGTTTTACATACATCACACCTCACACACAGTGGGGAGAACAAGTATTTGATCCACTGCTGATTTTGCAGGTTTTCCTACTTCCAAAGCATGTAGAGGTCTGTAATTTTTATCATAGGTACACTTCAACTAAAATAAAGTTGTTTTTTTATTTGCATTTTATTGCATGACCTAAGTATTTGATCATCTAAAATCCAAAGTGTGTGTGTGTGCAAACCTGGTCAGGAACTACATGAAACGTTTGATCTCTGTGCCAAATATTAAGTTCTGCTTCTCTGACGTATCAAATACTTATTTTCATGCAATAAAATGCTAATTAATTATTTAAAAATCATACAATGTGAATTTCTGGGCTTTTGTATTAGATTCCGTCTCTCACAGTTGGAGTGTACCTATGATAAACATTACAGACCTCTACATGCTTTGGAAGTAGGAAAACCTACAAAATCAGCAGTGGATCAAATACTCCCCCACACTGTACGTCCATGATGTAACAGTCATGGCCGTAGCCGCCGTGCCTTTACCAATCGTTTGGTGCACGCCTCGAGTTGTCATGCTGTGTACGTATTATTAGTATTATTATTATTATTATATTAAGTTTGGCAGAACTGTTGTTATCCCTGATGCGGACGTCTCCCAAAGTCACAGTGAGACGGCCCTTTCCAACGGGGACCTGAAGCAGTCTGGTGGCTTTGCAGAGACCGAGTTTGTCTATTTGGTTGTCCTAATTGTTTGTTTGGAACTGGATGTGGCATTCTTTGACGGGAGGGTGGAGCTGGGCAGGATGACGTTGGTTTGTTCCAACGGCGCTGCACTAAACCCAACGCTAAAGAGGAAGAAGTGGTAGGTAGGTAGGTGGATGGAAGGATGGATGGATGGAAAGAGGGATGGATGGAAGGATGGATGATGGAAAGATGGAAGGATGGATGGATGGAAAGAGGGATGGATGGAAGGATGGATGATGGAAAGATGGAAGGATGGATGGATGGAAGGATGGATGGATGGAAGGATGGATGGATGGAAGGATGGATGGATGGAAAGATGGATGGATGGAAAGATGGATGGATGAAAGATGGATGGAAAGATGGATGAATGGATGGAAAGATGGATGGATGGAAAGATGGAAAGATGGATGGATGAATGGAAGGATGGAAAGATGGATGGAAAGATGGAAGGATGGATGGATGGAAGGATGGATGATGGATGGATGGAAAGATGGATGGATGGATGGAAAGATGGATGGATGGATGGATGAATGGAAAGATGGATGAATGGAAAGATGGATGGATGGAAAGATGGATGGATGGATGGAAAGATGGATGGATGATGGAAAGATGAATGGAAGGATGGAAAGATGGATGGATGAATGGAAGGATGGAAAGATGGATGGATGGATGAATGGATGAATGGATGGAAAGATGGATGAATGGATGGAAAGATGGATGGATGGATGGAAAGATGGATGGATGGATGGATAGATGGAAATATGGAAAGATGGATGGAAAGATGGATGGATAGATAGAAGGAAAGAAGGGTAGGTAGGTAGGTAGAAGGAAAGATAGATATGTAGGTAGGTAGATACTTTATTCATCCCGAAGGAAATTTTAGGCATCCAGTTGCAAGACGACCATAACACAACAAACCTACATACACAACAAACATATACACACATACACAACAAACCTACACACACATACACATACACAACAAACATATACACACATACACACACACACACACACACACACACACACACATACCTAAAAATAAAAATGACTCACAGAATGCATTGACCATGATAAGGTGAGATACTACGGTAGACTGTGTAATGATAGTGAGAAAGTGAAAACACAACGCAGGAATTATCTCAGGGCACTTTACAGATCAGAGGAGGTCGAGACCACATTCTATAATTGACAAAAACCCAACAATTTCAACAAAGGTTTTTTTTTTTTTAAATGTCCAGTGTTAGCATGGTTAGCATCGCTAAGCCTCTGTCCTGACCGACAGGTCCTGAAGCATCTCCGGCTTTATCGTCTGATTTAAAATTAACGGGACCATAATTTACTAAATGAACATCATGATGTGTTGAAGAAGACTTGAAACTAGAGATTGAGACCATCAACTCATTATGAGAATATTAACTGAGGTGATAAATCAAGTGAGAAGTCGGCTCATTTCCTCATAGACTTCTATAGAAACAGACTTCTGTTGGGAGCCGGTGGCGTCGCCCCCTGCTGGACGTTACAGAGAACGCAGCTTTAAGGAGCTTCAGCGTCGGCTCCGCTTCTCAGACCCCGAAGATTCGTCCCATTATTTTTACAGGCTGTTTTTAACCGTACGCTGCTTAAAAGTCCGTTGTCTCTCGTTTTAGGTATCACACGGGGACCCTGGCCTTCGGCTCCCTCATCCTCTCAATCGTCCAGATCATCAGGGTTTTGCTGGAGTATCTGGACCACAAGCTGCAAGGTCTGCTGCTGTTTTTTCACTATAATTAGATGTCTGCCTGAGGCTATGCTCCACAGTTTGTATAGCATACAGTCCTGAATCAAGCAATGACATTTTCCCCTAGTAAACAGTGCAAATAGTGGCTAAGATAATGTTAGCTTGTCGCTAAGGCTGCAGCTTCACTGCTACGTTTTCATTTTCAAGCGGCGTTTTGAAACAAACATTTCAGCTCCAGTAGCAGAACTAATCTCCGTCCACGTGAACACGTCTGACATCACGTATCACATGACCGTTCACACACACTGGGCATGTGCGTGCCGGTGTGAACAGGAAGCAGATGGTCTGACGTTACTCTGCGGTTAAAAATCATGGATGTAGAAGTTAAAAATATAGGAAATACTTTGGAGAAAGAACAACAACGGTGAAAAGTAAGAGCAGGGATTATTATGTTGGAGCGAGGACGAGGTGGAGCTGATCCTGAAAGGTCTGGGAGCTACCGGACCGAGGTGGAGCTGATCCTGAAAGGTCTGGGAGCTACCGGACCGAGGTGGAGCTGATCCTGAAAGGTCTGGGAGCTACCAGACCGAGGACGAGGTGGAGCTGATCCTGAAAGGTCTGGGAGCTACCAGACCGAGGACGAGGTGGAGCTGATCCTGAAAGGTCTGGGAGCTACCGGACCGAGGTGGAGCTGATCCTGAAAGGTCTGGGAGCTACCGGACCGAGGTGGAGCTGATCCTGAAAGGTCTGGGAGCTACCGGACCGAGGACGAGGTGGAGCTGATCCTGAAAGGTCTGGGAGCTACCGGACCGATGTATACGTCGTGAAAACGTATGCATCTATAACCGTGTGAACAGCGTCTTGCAAAATTGAAGCGGTAGCATCCCCGTCTTATATCCTGTGTCCCCTAGAGGAGAAAATGACGTGCTTCGCAAAAAATTTCATTTTCTCATTACACAGATAAGACTGACGGAGGTGCTTCCTCGTTTCCAAGTGTCTCCGTTTTAGGGGCTCGTACACTTTTTGGGATACGTAGCAAGAGATAATCATTTTTAAACCAAAACGTAGTAGTGTAGATGTAGCCGTAGTGTTTTATTACTGGTTGGTAAATAATGACACGCACAAATAGCAAAGTCAGACGTAGGAATCTGTACTCGAGTAACTAACTACCTTCTGATTACCTGTCTTAACCCTCGTGTTGTCTTCCCCGTCACATTTGAAAATCAACACTTTTGTTGACGCTTTTTTTACTTATGTTTTTGTCACTTTTTTGACGTTTAACACTACGTAACACTAACTTATTAACTTTAGTTTTACAGTTATTTTTGGAATTTATGGTCAATAAACCTCATTTATAGGAAATTATACCTAATGTTTGAGTTAGAAAAGCAGAAATTAGGAATTATTGAGACTAAAATTAAAGGAATGGATGTTGATGATAATCACAGACTGGAATATGTCAACTTTTACTCTCAATACTATTTCAAAAACACTTCAATTTGGTTTCAAATGCTATAAAATTGAATAAGACGCCCCAAAATTAATGAAAGTAGAGATTTGTACTTGGCAAAGAGCGTTGTGTGGAATCAATCATGTTATTTTGGGGAATTAAAGACATTGATATAGGACAACATGGGGACAACATGGGGGCAACATGGGGGCGTCATAAGGACGACATGGGGGCAACATGGGGGCAACATGGGGGCGTCATAAGGACACCATGAGGACACCATGAGGACGACATGAGGACGACATGAGGACGACATGAGGACAACATGAAGACAACATGAAGACAACATGGGGGCGTCATGGGGGCGTCATGGGGACAACATGAGGGCAACATGGGGGTTAAATGTTGATTAAATGTTGATTTAAATGTTGACTAATGTGTCGCGCTCTCATTCCCAGGAGCCCAGAATAAGTGCACCAGGTTCCTGTTGTGTTGTCTGAAGTGCTGCTTTTGGTGTCTGGAGAAATTTGTCAAGTTCATCAACAGAAACGCGTACATTATGGTGCGTGGTCGGTTTCCATAGAAACTAGGGATGTAACGATGCGTTCAACCTCCAATTCAACATCGCGTTTTTTAAGTTGACAATTTTCTGTTTTTTTAACAGAATGAGCTGCAGACAAATGAGTGAAAAATGTTCCTTTTGATTTCTATAAAGTGTGCAATATGAAGCGTTGTGTGTTGTCTTCCCCGTCGACCGTGATGCAACTTTTTGTTTTTCTGGGTCAAAATGTTTTTGGGTCATCTTTTCCGACACTTTTTTTTATTTTATTTTTTTTGACGTTATTTTAAGCTTTTCCAATTTTTTTATTTTTATTTTTTTTCTGACGTTTTTTGAAGATTATCCTGGCGTTCTTGTCACTTTTTTGTCCAAGTTTTGTCGCTTTTTTCAACATTTTTGACCTTTTCCCCTATGTTTTTCAACATTCGATTATTCATTTTTCTTTACATGCTATAAAATTTGAATAAAACACCCAAATTCACAAAGTAGTGAACTGATCGTGTATTTAAGTTTTGTCACTTTTTCCAACGTTTTTGACCTATTTATTTTCCCCCTACGTTTTTCCAACATTCTATTATAAATTTTTCTTTCTTTTCAACCGGTTGTAATCTTTACACATTTTCTATCCATTTTTCAGCGCTTCCCGATGCATCGTTACATCCTGATAGACCTTCTCACGGCAGACATGTTGACATGTCATAGGAGGAAAAGCGTCAACGATGGCCGCATTCCACTTAGAGAAATAGATCACTGTATATCTTATTTTTATAGTTATATATATTTTTTTATATTTAGAAATTAACAGTTACACACTGGGACATAGGAACGCGTCCCAGGGCCAAAAAACACAGAGGATGGACGGGGGGGCGGAGACAAAACAACACATAGATAAACACACACACACACATAGATAAACACACACACACACACATAGATAAATAGACACACACACATAGATAAACAGACACACACACACACACACACACAGAAACAGACACAGACACACTCATAGACGGACACAAACAGACACACATAAACAGACACACACACAAACAGACACACGCACACATACACAAGACAAGGAACCAATCACATGTGCAGCTCACTGGGACACTACGTGGAACTGAGCCCTCGTTAAGGTTTCATCGCTTTAATCAGTTTCAGCTGCTTTTCCGACTATGACGAGTCAAAATGTCTGCTGTGAAAAACGAACATAGAAACTCATCTTTGTGTAATGGAGTACTTCAGTGTAACGAGCGTGTTTGGCCTCCAGGTGGCGATCTACGGCAAAAACTTTTGCACCTCTGCCAGAGATGGCTTCTTCCTCCTCATGAGGAACATGGTCAGGTGAGTTTCAAGTGGATGAATTTACACAAAAATCTGGATTTACATTAGTTTTCCCGTGTTTTAAGTCCATATATATGTATATGTGAAGTATTAATGATGTCTTTATTCCCCCAGGGTGGCTGTCTTGGACAAAGTGACAGATTTCCTCTTGTTTTTGGGCAAACTGCTCATCGTTGGGCTCGTGGGTGAGTCTGGTTATCTCACCATTTTCCTTCAATGCTGAATATTTGTCTTTTTATTTCTTTCTTTGACTTCTGTAAGCGTGCCAGTGTTTGCCGGCCGGCTAATGTCCAACTGTAGTCCTGTAGCCAGATGATTGTAGACCAGAGCAACCAAACAAAGCAAGGCATTAGTACAGGTGAAACTATACAGACAGAAGTCAACAAGACACCAGGCAGACCGCCAGAGAAACGGCTTCCCCAGTCAGCCACGCAGAGCTATACAGCAAGCAGCAGGACGTTAGCACAGATACACATCTACAGCGTCCCCCATTCAGCCTAAGAAGCCATGCAGGCATCAGAACACAGCCAAGCAGCTCAGACCTGAGCCGTCGTCCTGCACCGTGCAACCATGCGACGCTGTTGAAGCTTTTACACGCGCATGCATGTCATTTATAATCATGCTGACACCTAATATTGAAATGATGCTGATCTTAACCTCTTATGTTGATCCAGATAGCTTTATTTGTCACGCGTGCACAGGTACACAGTGAGATGATGCTTTTTTTTGGAGGAAGCCTCCGGGCCACAGCTATTTAAAGCGCCGCCACACGCTCTCCTGAAAAGGATTAATGCAGACAGCAACATGGTATACAACACATAACAACACATAACAACACATAACAACACATAACAACACATAACAACACATAACAACACATAACACGATGCATAGGACAACACACGGCACATGTGGTCACATGGAGGGATTTCTTTTGAGGTGGCTTGGGAGGGTGAAAGAAAGGTTTCCGAGGCAGACAGTTCAAAGGTGTGTGTGTGTGTGTGTGTGTGTGTGTGTTTAGAAAGCCGAAGGGCAAACTATCTTTGAACCACATTTTGTGAGACAAACTGTTCTTTTCTTTGTTTAAAACAAGTTTTATTTATGTTGCGGTTATGCGATAAAGAAACGATGGATGGATGGATGGATGGATGGATGGATGGGAATACAAAAATGTGCAACTGCTTAAATAGTATGATAAATATGACCAGAGAAGCATTTCCTGATGCAGTGTGTGATATTTGTGCACGCTGATGCTAATCGGCATGCTTTTTTAGATTCATACTCATACTTTATGCTATAAAAAGACATTGATGTGAATGTATGTGCCAAGAATGGGATTTGCTGAAATCTGAGTTTTTATGGTCTTTCTCCCACAGGGATCTTTGCCTTCTTTTTCTTCTCGGGGAGGGTGAAGGCCTTCGAGAGTACAGCCCCCCATCTCCACTACTACTGGGTACCCATCCTGGTGAGTGCTGGGCCCCCCCGGAGAAACATTGGGCAACACTTTCTATCTCACCCATGTTTATAACGCATCATAAACATACTTATAATGGATTGTATGAAAGGTGGGGGGGGGGTAAGGTGGAGGCTTTGACCAACTGCCCCTTTGCTCGTTTGAAAGCCATGCTGTCTCTCTCTCTCTCATGGGGGGGCCAAATTATCTGGGTGGCCAAAGCAGAGAAAGGGGATGTAACCTTGCCCCTTATGACCTCATAAGGGGCAAGGTTAAGGGGCAACGGCTATATCAGAATAAGGGCAAAAACCGGAATATTATGTGCACGTAGACTGGGGAAATCACCAGACGCCTCCCGATACGATATATCATCACGATACTATATACCACGATACGATGTTATTGCGATTTTTAACATATTGCAATATACAACCTTTTTTCCAACTTCTAATTTTTCCCCATTTTCAAATGACGTCCCCAAAAGGAAACTTATCAACATTTCATCTAAAAAGAAACATTTCTCTGTTTGTTCATCTCACTTCAATGTTATAGCTGCAAAATGGGACCAACTGACAACACACATATATAGTATATAGTATATAATAATAGATCCATACTTGGCATCTGTGTATCGATGCAGTATTACCACTGAAAATATCACAATACTATGCTGTATTGATTTTTTTTTCCCCCATCCCCTAATGTGAACATAGACAGTGTTATCTATCAATCTGTTCTGATTTATAATGTTCTTTATTCTTTATATTGCGTTATATTCCTTAACGTGTTGTATTTGTGGTGTCGTTGTCCCCCCCAGACGGTGGTGGTGTGCTCCTACTTCATCGCCCACGGCTTCTTCAGTGTGTACGCCATGTGTGTGGACACACTCTTCCTCTGTTTCTGTAAGTAGCAACTCCTCCGCTCATTCCTGCCTTTCGTGTATTAGTTCTATTTGTCCGATAGGGATCTTCAACAGAGGGTCCGGGACCCTTAGGGGGTCCTCCGAGTCAATGCAGGGGTGCCTCCAAATTATTGTTGAGTTTTAAGTTGTTTTTTTCTTTCAAAAATTAAACATTGTCCGCAAATATAAATCCCCACTGATGATAGGCTTACTGGCCTATTGTTATTCAATGTGCCACATGTACAGTATGTTAATATTTAAATATGATTTAAAGGTCCCATGTATGATGCGCTTTTATATGGACCTTAGTGGTCCCTAATACTGTATCTGAAGTCTCTTTTATATAGACCTTAGTGGTCCCTAATACTGTATCTGAAGTCTCTTTTATATAGACCTTAGTGGTCCCTAATACTGTATCTGAAGTCTTTTATATAGACCTTAGTGGTCCCTAATACTGTATCTGAAGTCTCTTTTATATAGACCTTAGTGGTCCCCTAATACTGTATCTGAAGTCTCTTTTATATAGACCTTAGTGGTCCCCTAATAATGTATCTGAAGACTTTTGTATAGACCTTAGTGGTCCCCTAATACTGTATCTGATGTCTCTTTTATATAGACCTTAGTGGTCCCTAATACTGTATCTGAAGTCTCTTTTATATAGACCTTAGTGGTCCCTAATACTGTATCTGAAGTCTTTTATATAGACTTTAGTGGTCCCTAATACTGTATCTGAAGTCTCTTTTATATAGACCTTAGTGGTCCCCTAATACTGTATCTGAAGTCTCTTTTATATAGACCTTAGTGGTCCCCTAATACTGTATCTGAAGTCTCTTTTATATAGACCTTAGTGGTCCCTAATACTGTATCAAGTCTCTTTTATATAGACCTTAGTGGTCCCCTAATACTGTATCTGAAGTCTCTTTTGTATAGACCTTAGTGGTCCCCTAATACTGTATCTGAAGTCTCTTTTATATAGACCTTAGTGGTCCCTAATACTGTATCTGAAGTCTCTTTATATAGACCTTAGTGGTCCCTAATACTGTATCTGAAGTCTCTTTTATATAGACCTTAGTGGTCCCCTAATACTGTATCTGAAGTCTCTTTTGTATAGACCTTAGTGGTCCCCTAATACTGTATCTGAAGTCTCTTTTATATAGACCTTAGTGGTCCCTAATACTGTATCTGAAGTCTCTTTTATATAGACCTTAGTGGTCCCCTAATACTGTATCTGAAGTCTCTTTTATATAGACCTTAGGGGTCCCTGTTCCGTCTCTCTCAGTTAAGGGGTCCTCATTTTAGAAAGCGTTGAAGACCCCTGCTCTACGCAGAAGAAACCAGCGTTGCAGATCTGTAGCGTTGAAGAAAGACCTCGACACATAACGTACATTTCATCCGCTGAACCGAAGCGTTCCTCACCTTCGAGTCTCACGTTGCTTCTTGGTGCTTTGGGGCTGTCACTTACTCTAAATTGCATGAATATGTCGTGCCGGTCTTCGATATTTTCATCAGCATTTTCAGAAATAACAGCCTGTGTTATCCTTCCGGTATGTAAGTCTTATAAATTGCTGCTGCTTGGTGTTGAACTTCCTAAAAACCATCTCAAAATGCCTGTGGGTGCTTTTGCTTGCTTGCTATTTGACTTTTTCTCTTCTTGTCTCCTTTTCCCCCCCTCACTTTCCCCACAATTCACCATCCACCCCTTTCCCTTTTAACTGCTCCTATAACACCTTTTGTTATTTAAAACCTTGTTTTCCAAACTCATTCTCTGTTCCATCTATTCACACGTACTAACACACACACACACACACACACACGCAACAAGGTGATGACCTGGAGCGCAGTGACGGTTCAGCCGAAAGGCCTTATTACATGTCCTCAACCCTTCATGAGATTCTGTGGAAGAACGCGGCCGAGGATCCGTCTTCGTCTTCTGCTCGGCAACGGGACGATGAAGACGTCTGCTCGAAACGGCCGCCGGCTCAGGAGGAGGACGCCGCTTAGAGAAGAGGAGTTTTGTGGGCAAAGACACAGATTTATGGGCATAAAAAACCCATGAAACACTTTTTCTTTTGTTTTTTTACTTCAGTTGAAGACTGTCTTAAAGGGGCTCTAAGCGATGTTGGGTGACGTCTCTTCTTGACGTTCAAAGTACTGTCAAAAAGGAGGCTAGCGCGCCCCTCCCTCCTCCTCATCCCCCAACCCCCCCGTCCGTGCACTAACCCTGGATGTGAATGCATTTTATGTCCAAGTCCATTTTGTTTAATATGCTGTAGCTTAGCTGGCTTGTCGGCGCCAGCCGCGTGTGACACGTAGCAGACGAGATGAGAGGGAGGCCGGCTGCTGGAATCAGACACTGTGGGCACCAAGGACACCGGGGCTTAGCAAATGGTTAAAGATGACATGGTCTCTTTGGATGCTTTTATATAGACCTTAGTGGTCCCTAATACTGTATCTGAAGTCTCTTTTATATAGACCTTAGTGGTCCCTAATACTGTATCTGAAGTCTCTTTTATATAGACCTTAGTGGTCCCTAATACTGTATCTGAAGTCTCTTTTATATAGACCTTAGTGGTCCCCTAATACTGTATCTGAAGTCTCTTTTATATAGACCTTAGTGGTCCCTAATACTGTATCTGAAGTCTCTTTTATATAGACCTTAGTGGTCCCCTAATACTGTATCTGAAGTCTCTTTTATATAGACCTTAGTGGTCCCTAATACTGTATCTGAAGTCTCTTTTATATAGACCTTAGTGGTCCCTAATACTGCATCTGAAGTCTCTTTTATATAGACCTTAGTGGTCCCTAATACTGTATCTGAAGTCTCTTTTATATAGACCTTAGTGGTCCCTAATACTGTATCTGAAGTCTCTTTTTATATAGACCTTAGTGGTCCCCTAATACTGTATCTGAAGTCTCTTTATATAGACCTTAGTGGTCCCCTAATACTGTATCTGAAGTCTATGTTATATAGACCTTAGTGGTCCCCTAATACTGTATCTGAAGTCTCTGTTATATAGACCTTAGTGGTCCCTAATACTGTATCTGAAGTCTCTTTCCCAAAATTCAGCCTTGGTGCAGAACTACAGCCACTAGAGCCAGTCCCACTATGAGCTTTCCTTAGGATGTGCCATTTCTGAGTCTGTAGCTATTGAGGAGGGGGGGGGGCAAGTTGGAGGCCTTGACCAACTGCCAACTGCGCATTTGAAAGCTATGATGTCTCTCTCTCATGGAGGGGGGCCAAATTCTCTGGGTGGCCAAAGCAGAGAAAGGGGAGGTAACCTTGCCCCTTATGATGTCATAAAGGTCAAGATTGCAGATCAGCCTATCAGCTTTCATTTTCTCAAAGGCAGAGCAGGATACCCAGGGCTCGGTTTAAACCTATCACCATTACTAGCCACTGGGGGGCCTTAGGCAGGCTGGGGGGGAGGAACTCATATTAATGTTAAAAAACCTTAAAGTGACATTTTGCAGGGTAAATCCAGACAGCTAGCTAGACTATCTGTCCAATCTGAGGACTATGGTCACCTGGTCCTCAGATCTCTGCAGGGTAAATCCAGACAGCTAGCTAGACTATCTGTCCAATCTGAGGACTATGGGTACCTGGTCCTCAGATCTCTGAGGACAGCTAGCTAGACTATCTGTCCAATCTGAGGACTATGGGTACCTGGTCCTCAGATCTCTGCAGGGTAAATCCAGACAGCTAGCTAGACTATCTGTCCAATCTGAGGACTATGGGTACCTGGTCCTCAGATCTCTGCAGGGTAAATCCAGACAGCTAGCTAGACTATCTGTCCAATCTGAGGACTATGGGTACCTGGTCCTCAGATCTCTGCAGGGTAAATCCAGACAGCTAGCTAGACTATCGGAGTCTCTGTTGACAACTAAAACTACTCCTGAACGTAGACATGTTCCACCAAAACTGGTTCCTTCCTGAGACTATTTAGCAGCGGCACCGTGGCTCCGTCCGGCCGCCCAAGACGATTGTGATTGGTTTAAAGAAATGCCGATAAACCAGAGCACGTTTTCCTCCATCCCACAATGCTGTGTGGTCTAGCCAGACCGTCCTCCGCAGCGCTGTGGAGGACGGTCTGGCAATGTGAGACTATATCATAAACTAAAACTCAGCCGAAAATCTTTGATCCGTGTCGTTAAATTAATATAAATAGACTAAATGGAAGAAACCATTTTTCTGTGTTGCCTGCTTACCTTCACGGTAGAAGCACAGACATCCAAGACCCCCCCAACAACGGTATCGGGGAGTTGGGGGGGCAACGTGCGCTGCTTCTCAGACACTCCCGGTGCGGCATGCAGCACGGCGGACAGCGATACCACGGCACAGCCGGGACGTAGCGCATCCGCCGCCGGGGGGGGATTTCATTCAGGTTCAGATGTAGTGAAGAAGAGTTTTTCTCCTGGTAACAGCCAGGAGTTTCCTCACTTTAACGACATGGTGCTCGGACTGTCTGCAGGAAACCGTCTAAATGGCTCACTCTGGTAAACGGACATTTCTAACAGTTCCTCCGTCGCCATTGGCCGATACAAACTTGAAGCCTTTATGTGCCTAAGTTAGTGTTAGAGGTGCCGTAGGTAGGACTTAACCATCGACAACTTCTCAGTCTCTTCCCCCCATTCTGCTCAAGCCCAAAATGGTCTCCTAAGACCCCGACCCCCACGCCACGAGGGAGAATGAATGCGTGTGCAGGAGCAGTTAGACACCAGGGTTGCCACCTGTCCCCGTTTTACCAGGATTGTCCTTTTTAACAACCTGTCCTGGGAAATGTGTCCACTCTCCCAGGACACTGAATGTCTCGCTTGTCACAGGAAACGTGACTATGTCCAGTATGTCCAATTTACTACTTTGTCTCCACTTGTAATGGCCTGTGTGTTGTGCACAGAGCGGTCAGTGTCTCTCATTGGCTCTGCAGGGGCCAATCAAGCATGGACAGGAAGTTAGATTTAAGTCTTCCCTACGGCACCTTTTAATGTACGTTATTTTGCACTGTTGTTTTTTTTATAAATGTTTAAGGTATCTAATTGTTTACGGTTTATAAAATCATACCCACATAATCGTGAGGGATCGATGCCCAAACGTGTTTTTTATTGATGTCTTGAGGCCAGCTGCGTTTTTAACGTTAAAAGCGAGATTTGCATTCAGTACGCCTTCACAGAGGACTTTACTGGATATGGATGGGCCAGAATGGGACTGGGGGGGGGGATGGGAGATGGGTGTCCTCCCCCATGGAGATTTTGAGCTTCAAAGGCTTCATTTCCTGCGTTTTGAGACTCCTTTATTCCCCAATTCACAGCTGAAATACTTTATTTTTTATTTTTTTATTTAATCCAATGCAAAAAACAATTGACAATTTAAAATAAGTCGGATATAACGGACGTTTTTAACTCGTTGTATGGAGATCCTGACGCTGTCTTACTGGGTGTACTGGTGTAGCTACAGAGTTGGATTAATAAACAGAAATTGAGGCAACGAGTCTTGAACCAAATCATTTCAACTCTTGAAATAGATGCATGTTGTTGGAGATTATGAATTATTGATTTAGCAGTTAAATGAAACTGAAACCAATAGAGGGTTTTATTTTATTTGTAATTTCTAAAGCTGAGTTAGATTATTTTTGGTCACCAATTTGGATCCAAAAATTTAAGTTGTAGAAATGTGATAACTTACGTCGGTGGAGTCCAGTCGTTCTCCCTGACGCTGCACATGTCTGGATCTGAATTAGTCCAAAGATGATGATTACATCATCATCATCCCCCCGTCCCCCGTCCCCCGTCCCCCGTCCCCCGTCCCCCGTCCCCCGTCCCCGTCAGACAAACCAGGACCCCGGGGTGAGTCACTGTTTTAAATCCAGATCCAAATATGTAGGTTTTAAAATGTCAGTGAGACAGATGGACACCAACACACACACACACACACACACACACTCACACACACACACACACACACACACGGACCCCAACACACTCTCACACTCACACACATACACACACACACACACACACACACGGACCCCAACACACTCTCACACTCACACACACACACACACGGACACCAACACACACACACACTCTCACACACACACACACACGGACACCAACACACACACACACACACGGACACCAACACACTCACACACTCACACACACACACACACACACGGACACCAACACACTCTCACACTCACACACACACACACACACACGGACACCAACACACTCTCACACTCACACACACACACACACACACGGACACCAACACACTCTCACACTCACACACACACACACACGGACACCAACACACTCACACACGGACCCCAACACACACACACACGGACACCAACACACTCACACACACGGACCCCAACACACTCTCACACACACACACATACACACACGGACACCAACACACTCACACACACACACGCACACACACACACACACGGACCCCAACACACTCTCACACACACACACACGGACCCCAACACACTCTCACACACACACACACACACACACACGGACCCCAACACACTCTCACACTCACACACACACACGGACACACACGGACCCCAACACACTCTCACACTCACACACACACACACGGACCCCAACACACTCTCACACTCACACACACGGACACACACGGACCCCAACACACTCAAAGAAACGAACAATATCACTCACAAAGACACACTCAGACAGACACACACACACACACACACTCATGGACACACACACACAGGCACAGACGCACACACTCATGGACACGGACACAGACACACATACGGAAAAACACACAGACACACACACACACACTCATGGACACAGACACACACAGGGGAAAAATACACACGGACACACACAGACGCACACGGACAGACACACACTCACAGACACACAGCCAGTGACCTTCCTTGGTTAACCACCATGTCTTCTCTTCTCGTCCCAGTGGAGGATCTGGAGAGGAGCAGCGGCAGCGCGGAGCGGCCCTACCTGATGCCGAGAGCCTCCGCAAAGTCCTGAATAAGAAGAACAAGACGGAGCCGGCGCAGTAAAGACCTGGGGGGCTAAAACTGGACTGTGGGTTTGTTCCCAGTACCGATCTGGCTCGGACAATAACCCAACGCCATGGGTCACCGGGGGGGCCTTCAGGTGACAATCAGCGGTGTCATATCTCGTTAAAACCAAACTTTTAACGCACAATGTCTGGTTTTCATTTTAGAAGTTTGTGGCTTTTTACATTTTGCTTTATTGAATGCAGTTAACATCCAAACTCATTTTAAGGATGTTGCACAGTTTCATTTTATCGAAGACGCAGCTTTAATTTGAGCATGTTTTTATTTTTACATGAAGGTAAGCTTAACTGTAATTACTAAGGTTGTTTAATATGTCTCAGCGCTTTTATCATTATGTAATCTGCCCTTTTGAATAAATATTTAACCTTGTTATACCAAAGCCATAACACTGCCACTCATGATAAATGGAGGTCATTTACGTCTAAAATTATTAGACTCATGCATAAAGAATCTGATGCTTTGGAATAACTGCTTATCAGTTAGCATATGGAGAGAAATATCAGTGGGAACAGAAGCCTGATGTATGTTTTAGTTTATGTATGCGCTTCTACTTTGGTGCTTGTTTTATTGTTGTGGTGTTGAAGTGAGACTGTTTTTGAAATAAACGTAGTTTTGTACATAATTGTATGTGGATGTCTTTCTTGTTTTAACCAATTATTCATTTCCATCCCAAAAGCTTAAAGGTCCCATGACATGGTCCCTTTGGATGCTTTTATATGGACCTTAGTGGTCCCTAATACTGTATATGAAGTCTCTTTTATATAGACCTTAGTGGTCCCTAATACTGTATCTGAAGTCTCTTTTATATAGACCTTAGTGGTCCCCTAATACTGTATCTGAAGTCTCTTTTATATAGACCTTAGTGGTCCCTAATACTGCATCTGAAGTCTCTTTATATAGACCTTAGTGGTCCCTAATACTGCATCTGAAGTCTCTTTATATAGACCTTAGTGGTCCCTAATACTGCATCTGAAGTCTCTTTATATAGACCTTAGTGGTCCCCTAATACTGTATCTGAAGTCTCTTTATATAGACCTTAGTGGTCCCTAATACTGCATCTGAAGTCTCTTTATATAGACCTTAGTGGTCCCTAATACTGTATCTGAAGTCTCTTTATATAGACCTTAGTGGTCCCTAATACTGTATCTGAAGTCTCTTTATATAGACCTTAGTGGTCCCCTAATACTGTATCTGAAGTCTCTTTTATATAGACCTTAGTGGTCCCTAATACTGCATCTGAAGTCTCTTTATATAGACCTTAGTGGTCCCTAATACTGCATCTGAAGTCTCTTTATATAGACCTTAGTGGTCCCTAATACTGTATCTGAAGTCTCTTTATATAGACCTTAGTGGTCCCTAATACTGTATCAGAAGTCTCTTTCCCAAAATTCAGCCTTGGTGCAGAACTACAGCCACTAGAGCCAGTCCCACAACAAGCTTTCCTTAGTGTGTGCTATTTCTGAGTCTGTAGCTTTAAAAGTACACACACACACACACACACACACACACACACACACACACACACACACACACACAGGGTCATATTGCATACACGGGTACATCTATCTCACGATGCCCTCTGTGTCACGTCTCGTTTTACTTCCTGTCTGTGTGTTTTGCCGCCTTTGTGATTGTCTGCCCCCCCGATACGTTCCACCTGTTCCTCGTCGGCCCTCACCCATCCCTCGTTACCTCCCTCCTTTCCCGGTGTTATTTTCCTAGTGTGTATGTTTCCTCCAGCGTTTTGTCTTCCTAGTGTTTCTGGATTCATCTGTTTTGCCCGTTTTTGCATTCAGCTTTTTGATATTTTAACTCACTTTGTGTTCAGTCAACCTGCCTGCTGGGCCTCCTTTTTGAAACTGGCGGTGTGTAATCTGTTGTCCCAGTTAGTCCCTGAGCAGGTCCGTCCACATAGCAGAGCGGCGTCTTATCTCCGCTGCGTCCCATGCTGGCGTTGGCATCAGCTGACGGCTGCAGGAAGGTCCTGCCCTGCTTAGATTACAGTCTCTCTTCCCATGAGTCATATCGGCTTCTCTTCACTTGTGTTGATGTGGACACTTTAACTCTGTAAACATGAGTCAGGTGAGTTGCAGACTCTAAACTGCCGTATCAGGGCCGATTCTAGGATCAGACCTTTAGGGGGACTGAGGATTTTATTTCAAGACCACTACTACAGGAATATCACTAAGTTGCCTGTGTATTGTCTGATTTCTGTGTTAACATCATTACTGTGATTAGATGTAAAAAAGAAAAATTCACTCATTTCTAGTTTGAAATGTGTTACTGTTAACCCCCCCCCTGTATATGCTGTATGTTACAGTGGCTCTCAACCCCTAATAAGAATGGGACACCAATACAGTGCCTACATTTTTTGGAATTAAGGCATTAAGATCAATTTCCAAAGATGTTTTTTATTCCTCTTTTTAATCAACTTTAGCATGTGAGAAAACCAGGTTGAATATTCTGAAGCCCCATGTGGAGCAGTATCTTGACCCCTGTCAATTTGCTTATCAAAAAGGGAGGGGGACAGACGATGCTATTGTCTGTAAATAGGACAGTGTCTATGGTCACCTGGATGTAGGGGGACAGCGTGAGACATCTGTCCTTTAGCTCAGCGTTCAATACGATACAACCACACATCCTTGTAAATAAGCTTTTGATGATGAAGGTTCCAGGTGTTTTTATCACAGGGGCGGCTGTGGCCCAGCGGTAGAGCGGTCGCCTGCCAATTGGGAGGTTGGTGGTTCAGTTCCTGGTCCTGCAGTCCCATGTCGAAGTGTCCTTGGGTGAGACACTGAACCCCGAGTTACCCCTGATGCTGCGCGAGTAGTAGAAAAGTGCTTTATAAATACAGCACATTTACATCTCTTTCATTCTAATTTTTTTAGAAACTGTCTCAATTTGTTAAGCTGGACTCAAACGTTAAGTCAGACAATATGTCAAACACCTCAGGGAACTGTTTTATCACCTTTTCTCTTTACCATTTACACGGCAGACTGCCGTCTGCAGCAGGCGAGCTGTCAGGTTGTTAAATTCGCTGTCGACACGGCGCTCATTGGGTTAATCGAAGATGATGACTATAGTTACCTTCAAAATGAGATAAAAGCCTTTGTTGATTATTGCGATACGCATTTCCTGGAACTCAACGTGAAGAAAACTAAAGAATTAGTCATAGATCACATGAGATCCCAGCTGAGGCAGTGGAAATCAAAGGTGGAGAAATGGAAAGATGAACATTTACACGTATGTGAGCATTGTTTTTAATAACTAAACATGGTCTGATGATGTTGACTCATTGATGAAAAAATATGAAGTCCACGTGGAGACTGAATGAGGAAGTTACAGTCCTTTAAGGTGAATATGGACGTAGTGAGATTAGTCAGTCATATGTAGTGTTTGGAGTTGCTGTGTGTGTGTGTGGGGGCAGGTCTAGACCGGACTCTAGGATGTTATTTATCTCCCAGGTCTTTCCATAAAGAGCAGGTCTAGACCGGACTCTGGGGTGTTATTTACAGAAACCCAACAGTTCCCACCAAGAGCAAGCACTAGGCCACAGAGGCAAGGCTGAAACCTAAAGCAGAACCATGGCTCAGGGTGGGGGGGGCATCTGCCCTCGACTAGCAGGGTGATGGAGCGTAGTGGTAGACTAAGACCTCCTGTGACACAAACTAAGCGGTATGCTCTCTGTATTGTATCTCAGAGATTGCAGTCAAACAGTGAGCTTAAATTCAGCCGTCGAGCCACAAAAGAGGCTGTTTTTCTTGGCAGTTTTCTTGCGTCAGAGGACCTGAGTGGTCAACGGCGCATGTAGGCCGTAGAGGTGAAGGGCTTCTTCCATTCCAGGCACCACGGAGGACACCTGAACAGCCTGAGTGTGTCTGGTATGTACTCCTGCCACTGCGGCCCTGGCAACCCTGTCTGTTGGTAATACCTCAGTGGCCCAAGACCAAAGACTCACGGACTTTAGGGGGGGACCTTCTCGCCAAATTCCTAAAAGCTTAGGGTTGTCCCAATGTCGAATTTCAAAGGGCATGAGGGTTTGAGTACACACTCCCCGAGCCATTTCCGTGAGTCTGAATCCATGCAGAGTTCACCGAAGGGAATTACCCACAGTTCAAAGCGTTGTGACGTTTACCGCGGAGACCATGGGGAAATCAAATCACACCACACGACCACGGAGCGTCCTGGTGTCCAGCTTGTAGAATAAATGAGGAATCAGACCGCCGTCTCCTGGGCCTCGGCCGTGTGGGAAGCAACAAACTTAAAATGATAACACCCAAACCGGCGAGGATCTGCAACATCTTTGTTATTAAAGGTCGCCATGGTAACGTGATCTGGTGAAGTGCTGTCCCAATCCCATTTATGCCTACCTGAGCCCATGTGGCCTCACACACTCACTCACCTGAGGTCAATTAAGTCTGAGAGTCCTCAGGGCTCACTTTGGGATTGGGCCATTCCCCCTCTTTACCCTTTCATGTATTCTGCTGTCATGTCATATAAAGGCTTAAAATGCCCCCAAAATAAGGAGGACAGACATTGTTGTATTACTGAGGTTGATTATTAACCCTCATGTTCTCCTCATGTTGTCCTCATGTTCTCCTCATGTTCTCCTCATGTTGTCCTCATGTTCTCCTCATGTTGTCCTCATGTTCTCCTCATGTTGTCCTCATGTTCTCCTCATGTTCTCCTCATGTTGTCCTCATGTTCTCCTCATGTTGTCCTCATGTTGTCCTCATGTTCTCCTCATGTTGTCCTCATGTTCTCCTCATGTTCTCCTCATGTTGTCCTCATGTTCTCCTCATGTTGTCCTCATGTTCTCCTCATGTTCTCCTCATGTTCTCCTCATGTTGTCCTCATGTTCTCCTCATGTTGTCCTCATGTTGCCCTCATGTTGTACCCATGTTGTCCTCATGTCGTCCCCATGTTGTCCTCATGTTGTCCTCATGTTGTCCTCATGTTGTACCCATGTTGTCCTCATGTCGTCCCCATGTTGTCCCCATGTTGTCCTCATGTTGTCCTCATGTTCTCCTCATGTTGTCCTCATGTTCTCCTCATGTTCTCCTCATGTTGTCCTCATGTTCTCCTCATGTTGTCCTCATGTTGTCCTCATGTTCTCCTCATGTTCTCCTCATGTTCTCCTCATGTTGTCCTCATGTTCTCCTCATGTTGTCCTCATGTTCTCCTCATGTTCTCCTCATGTTCTCCTCATGTTGTCCTCATGTTCTCCTCATGTTGTCCTCATGTTGCCCTCATGTTGTACCCATGTTGTCCTCATGTCGTCCCCATGTTGTCCTCATGTTGTCCTCATGTTGTCCTCATGTTGTACCCATGTTGTCCTCATGTCGTCCCCATGTTGTCCCCATGTTGTCCTCATGTTGTCCTCATGTTGTCCTCATGTTGTCCCCATGTTGTCCTCATGTTGTCCTCATGTTGTACCCATGTTGTCCTCATGTCGTCCCCATGTTGTCCTCATGTCGTCCCCATGTTGTCCTCATGTTGTCCTCATGTTCTCCTCATGTTGTCCTCATGTTCTCCTCATGTTGCCCTCATGTTGTCCTCATGTTGTCCCCATGTTGTCCTCATGTTGTCCTCATGTTGTCCTCATGTTGTACCCATGTTGTCCTCATGTCGTCCCCATGTCGTCCCCATGTTGTCCTCATGTTGTCCTCATGTTGTCCCCATGTTGTCCTCATGTTGTCCTCATGTCGTCCCCATGTTGTCCTCATGTTGTCCTCATGTTGTCCTCATGTTGTACCCATGTTGTCCTCATGTCGTCCCCATGTTGTCCCCATGTTGTCCTCATGTTGTCCTCATGTTGTCCCCATGTTGTCCTCATGTTGTCCTCATGTTGTCCTCATGTTGTACCCATGTTGTCCTCATGTCGTCCTCATGTTGTCCTCATGTTGCCCTCATGTTGTCCTCATGTTGTCCTCATGTTGTCCTCATGTTGTCCCCATGTTGTCCTTATGTCGTCCCCATGTTGCCCTCATGTTGCCCTCATGTTGCCCTCATGTTGCCCTCATGTTGTCCCCATGTTGCCCTCATGTTGCCCTCATGTTGTCCTCATGTTGTCCTCATGTTGTCCTATATCAATGTTCTTTTTAATTCCCCAAAATAACATGATTGATTCCACACAACGCTCTTTGCCAAGTACAAATCTCTACTTTCATTAATTTTGGGGCGTCTTATTCAATTTTATAGCATTTGAAACCAAATTGAAGTGTTTTTGAAATAGTATTGAGAGTAAAAGTTGACATATTCCAGTCTGTGATTATCATCAACATCCATTCCTTTAATTTTAGTCTCAATAATTCCTAATTTCTGCTTTTCTAACTCAAACATTAGGTATAATTTCCTATAAATGAGGTTTATTGACCATAAATTCCAAAAATAACTTTAAAACTAAAGTTAATAAGTTAGTGTTACGTAGTGTTGAAAACGTGACAAACATTGAAAAAAAGCATCAAAAGTGTTGAAAAAAGGGACAAAAACATGAGAAAAAGTTAAAAACATCAGACAACACAAGGGTTAATATTGGGGTCTGGATTCTGGCCGGTGACCTAAAGTGTTTTCCTTTCCTTTGCATGCATTCCTTATTAATTCATGCATGAAATCACCTCGAGTCATGCGTTACGTAAGCAGTAACTCAAGTTTGGGAGTTGTGTTACCGTTCTGGTTTATTTTACCCCGATCCAAATATGCTGCATGAAGCGATGAGCATACCGTCAATGACCTTTGTCAGTGACCTTTGACCTGAGAGGGTAGCCGCGGCCATGAGGCTCGCGAATGCCCCGAGTCTCCGGAGGTATTTGTCAGTTGCGCCGTGTAGATAACGAACCGTCGGTCTGCATTCTTTACCGCTGCTGTAACCACTCTGCCTCAGCCGTCCTCTGAAGTCTTTGAATTCCTGAATCCAGGGACACTAGTGCTCCGAATTGTCTGAGATTTTGACTTTGTATTCCTTTCTGATGGGGGGGGGGCTCGATGGCGCCCACTTTCTCATATTTCAGACACTTAGAATATCAATCTGAGCCTGTTATTGGATAAGTGTCCCTATTAACTTACGTAACTTGTTTCACCGCTGCCGACTGCAGAGATCTCACTTAAAGGTCCCGTGGCATGAAAATGTCACTTTATGAGGTTTTTTAACATTAATATGAGTAACCCCCCCAGCCTGCCTATGGCCCCCCAGTGGCTAGAAATGGTGATAGGTGTAAACTGAGTCGATCTGGAATCTTCCCCTTATGAGGTCATAAGGGGCAAGGTTACCTCCCCTTTCTCTGCTTTGCCCGCCCAGAGAATTTGGCCCCCCCATGAGAGAGAGACATCATGGCTTTCAAACGAGCATGTGGCAATTGGTCAAGGACACACCGCCAGCCTCCACCTTAATGTCCCTGTTAGAGATGGCGTTGCATAGTCTGTCCACCAGAGGACGCTCTACAACGTCCCTGTTAGTGATGGCGTTGCATAGTCTGTCCACCAGAGGACGCTCTACAACGTCCCTGTTAGTGATGGCGTTGCATAGTCTGTCCACCAGAGGACGCTCTACAACGTCCCTGTTAGTGATGGCGTTGCATAGTCTGTCCACCAGAGGACGCTCTACAACGTCCCTGTTAGTGATGGCGTTGCGTAGTCTGTCCACCAGAGGACGCTCTACAACGTCCCTGTTAGTGATGGCGTTGCATAGTCTGTCCACCAGAGGACGCTCTACTACGTCCCTGTTGGCAACACTGATAATTTTTTTAGTTATTGTGTTTTTGTTTAAAGGACTTCAAGTTTCATATCTTAAATTTGTATTTTTATACATTTTATTTATCAGAACTTTAAAATATTTTAATGTTCTGTTACAATAACAGCAATTAGTGAGAACTCATAAATAACTACAAATAACTAATGTTAGGGAAATCTTTGTTTTACTACACGTTCCTGGATTTTTTTTTAAAATATCGGCCAATATATCGGTATCAGCCTTAAAAATCGGTCGGCCTCTAATCTGTAGAGCGCTGTAGGCTGAAGACAAATTATGTCTCAACCCATCTCAATAACCCTCATGTTGTCCTCATGTTGTCCTCATATTGTCCTCATGTTGTCCTCATGTTGTCCTCATGTTGTCCTCATATTGTCCTCATGTTGTCTTCATGTTGTCTTCATGTTGTCTTCATGTTGTCCTCATGTTGTCCTCATGTTGTCCTCATGTTGTCCTATATCAATGTTCTTTTTAATTCCCCAAAATAACATGATTGATTCCACACAACGCTCTTTGCCAAGTACAAATCTCCACTTTCATTAATTTTGGGGCGTCTTATTAAATTTTATAGCATTTGAAACCAAATTGAAGTGTTTTTGAAATAGTATTGAGAGTAAAAGTTGACATATTCCAGTCTGTGATTATCATCAACATCCATTCCTTTAATAAATTATTAATATAATAATATAATAATATATAATAATTTCTGCTTTTCTAACTCAAACATTAGGTATAATTTCCTATAAATGAGGTTTATTGACCATAAATAAACTGTGAAACTAAAGTTAATAAGTTAGTACGTAGTGTTGAAAACGTGACAAACACTGAAAAAAAGCGTCAAAAGTGTTGAAAAAAGGGACGAAAACGTAAGAAAAACGTAAAAAGATCCATAAAAAAGCGTCAACAAAAGTCTTGATTTTCAGTGACAGTGTGCGCGCCTGGTGCTTAACCAGTGGGTGTTATTTGGTGTGTGTGTGTGTGTGTGTGTGTGTGTGTGTGAGAAAGATAGAAATCTGAAATTCCAATGATCTGGAGTATGTACTGCTGTCATCTGATCAGCGTTATGGATCGCTACGGTAACAGTCACACGATCGTGACCTTTTGTATACTTTACTGGCAGAAAATTAATTTGGATGCCTTTTTGTTGCTTTCTAGTTATAATACCTGAAGATTTCTCTCAGAAAAGGTTAGCTCAAAGGACGTGAAACCAACTAATTTCTGGAGCTGTGCTAAAAACTATGATGTTTAGATTATTAGACGATAGGAAATCTCAGCCTATAGATTTCATCTCAGCTTAGATTTTTTTTGCCATTTTATTCTCCTGCAACTTCATTGCAAACATACAAAAAACATCACAACTTTGATCCCGCAACATCAGGCATTTTGGGCCGCAACAATCTCAAAAAAAGGCCGCGAAATCCTGGAGGGACTGGCATCGCTGTGAAAACCGCAGGTATTTCATGTATTGGGGAATGTATGTAAGAGCCTTGTGATGCAACCCCCGCCCCTTTAAAGAGCCCTTCACCCAAACATGTGTTGTCTTTGTTGTTAGAGCTCCACTGAGCACAATGATGCATGTGCAGAGCTCGACACTGCAGCATTGTTGTCACATTCCTCTCCTGAAGGAGAGCTTCAAGCTTAAAGCTCAGTTTTAATGTGTACATACAAGCGTGACTTTGTGACAACTGGTCTTGGAAGCCAGTCATTGTCCATTGTCCAGTGTGATGTGATGTGGAAACTTCAGCTCATGGACACCGAGTCAGAGACAGAGGAGACGTCTTCTATCTATAAGAAGCATTCAGATAATTTACTTAAAGTGCTCATATTATGCTTTTCCCCTTTATTTTATTGTGTTATATATCTCTTTTGTGCATGTTATAGGTTTACAAAGTGAAAAAGCCCAAAGTCCCCCCCCCAAAAGGGCCTTACCATCTACAACAGAAACTAACTAAGGACCACTAAGGTCTATATAAAAGAGACTGCAGATACAGTATTAGGGGACCACTAAGGTCTATATAAAAGAGACTTCAGATACAGTATTAGGGACCACTAAGGTCTATATAAAAGAGACTTCAGATACAGTATTAGGGACCACTAAGGTCTATATAAAGAGACTTCAGATACAGTATTAGGGGACCACTAAGGTCTATATAAAAGAGACTTCAGATACAGTATTAGGGGACCACTAAGGCCTATATAAAAGAGACTTCAGATACAGTATTAGGGACCACTAAGGTCTATATAAAAGAGACTTCAGATACAGTATTAGGGACCACTAAGGTCTATATAAAGAGACTTCAGATACAGTATTAGGGGACCACTAAGGTCTATATAAAAAAGACTGCAGATACAGTATTAGGGACCACTAAGGTCTATATAAAAGAGACTTCAGATCCAGTATTAGGGACCACTAAGGTCTATATAAAGAGACTTCAGATACAGTATTAGGGGACCACTAAGGTCTATATAAAAGAGACTTCAGATCCAGTATTAGGGACCACTAAGGTCTATATAAAAGAGACTTCAGATACAGTATTAGGGACCACTAAGGTCTATATAAAGAGACTTCAGATACAGTATTAGGGGACCACTAAGGTCTATATAAAAGAGACTTCAGATACAGTAGGGGACCACTAAGGTCTATATAAAAGAGACTTCAGATACAGTATTAGGGACCACTAAGGTCCTAATATAGAACCTAATATATATATATATATATATATATATATATATATATATATATATATATATATATATATATGTATATATATGTATATATATATATATATATATATATATATATATATATATATATACCCACATTTACCTTCATATAGGCTATATAGAGGATCGTTGGTGCCATCAAGCTTCAATCTAACACTTGGCAAGAAACTTATTAGACAATATTTCTTTAAAACCTTTTCTTTAAAGCCCCTCCCCCACCAACACACAACCAGACACACCTCTCTCCCCCTCTCTCCCTCTCCCATACCCCCTCTCTCCCTTTCTCTCTCTCTCGCTCTCTCCACTCCCTCTTTCTCTCTCTCTCTCTCTCTCTCTCTCTCGCCCCCCTCTTTCCCCCCTCTCTCTCGCTTTCTCCTCCTACAGTCAACACTGACAGCAGAAAGAAAACCTCCCACTGTAAACCCAGTGAGTTTCAGTCACACCGGGCACAGTGAGGAGGAGAAACCCGCGGCTGGTTCAGTCACACCGGGCACAGTGAGGAGGAGAAACCCGCGGCTGGTTCAGTCACACCGGGCACAGTGAGGAGGAGAAACCCGCGGCTGGTTCATTCACACCGGGCACAGTGAGGAGGAGAAACCCGCGGCTGGTTCAGTCACACCGGGCACAGTGAGGAGGAGAAACCCGCGGCTGGTTCAGTCACACCGGGCACAGTGAGGAGGAGAAACCCGCGGCTGGTTCAGTCACACCGGGCACAGTGAGGAGGAGAAACCCGCAGCTGGTTCAGTCACACCGGGCACAGTGAGGAGGAGAAACCCGCGGCTGGTACCAGTCCCAAACTAGTCTACAGCAGGGAGAGCAACCAAAGTCGGGACACTTTGAGTTGTGTTTTCGCTTAGAAGGACCGCCACAGGTGACCAGAAGGACCGGCACACGGTGAACAGAAGGACCGCCACAGGTGAACAGAAGGACCGGTACAGGTGAACAGAAGGACCGTTACAGGTGAACAGAAAGACCGGTACAGGTGAACAGAAGGACCGCCACAGGTGAACAGAAGGACCGCCACAGGTGACCAGAAAGACCGGTACAGGTGAACAGAAGGACCGGTACAGGTGAACAGAAAGACCGGTACAGGTGAACAGAAGACCGGTACAGGTGAACAGAAAGACCGGTACAGGTGACCAGAAGCACCGGCACACGGTGACCAGAAGGACCGCCACAGGTGACCAGAAGGACCGCCAGACGGTGACCGGCCCTGCACGTTTCCCCTCTGCTCGCATAAAATGCGGCGAATCCTTTGAAGTGAAAGCCGCCTTTGTAGTTGAAAAGCAGGCGCTTTAATGTAGTTCCCTACCAGATAATTATATATATATATTTTAAAAAAGCGTTTGATTTAAATCCAGATGCAGTCCTGATATTGTTTCGCGAAGTGGAAATTTATTTTCAGTCCAAGGATTCCTGCCAAGATGGAAAGCAACACACCTTAGGAACCGGACGAGATGGGGAAATGGGAGCTAACTATGGTAAGACATGGTTGCTATGGTTACTTTCTGTAAGGAAGCTAACAGGTGCGAAGAAATGTGGTTTTTGTTCTGATTTATATGTGAAAAACATCCCTGGGTCTGCAAATCCAACTTAAATTAACTCTTGAATATTTGTTTTCGTCTTTAAAAAACGTACTTTTATAATATCTGTTACAGTATGGTCGCAACTAACGATTATTTTTATTATTTTTGATTATTATTTTTATTTTTAGGCCTATTTTCCTCGGATAATCGACTGTAGTTGTTTGGTCTTTCTGTCAGAAAATGTTCTAAGACTAGAAAATATTCATATTTAATAAGCTGGAGTCAGAAGTTTTACTTAATCTGATAATTTGATTAGATCAAAATAGTTTTTAAGGTTGATGTAATATGATAAATAATCGATTAATTGATTAATCTTTGCAGCTCTATAGTCCACGCACTGGGTTTTTGCAAAAAATGAATACCTGGCAATGATTTAACCCTCGTGTTGCCCGTCAAAAGTGAAAATCAACACTTTTGTTGAAGCTTTTATGGATGTTTTTAAAAAAATTAAGTTTTTGTCCCTTTTTCAACACTTTTGACACTTTTTTCAATATTTGTCACTTTTTTTAGGTTTTCAACACTACGTTACACTAACTTATTAACTTTAGTTGTAATTATTTTTGGAATTTATGGTCAATAAACCTCATTTATAGGAAATTATACCTAATGTTTGAGTTAGAAAAGCAGAAATTAGGAATTATTGAGACTAAAATTAAAGGAATGGATGTTGATGATAATCACAGACTGGAATATGTCAACTTTTACTCTCAATACTATTTCAAAAACACTTCAATTTGGTTTCAAATGCTATAAAATTGAATAAGACGCCCCAAAATTAATGAAAGTAGAGATTTGTACTTGGCAAAGAGCGTTGGGTGGAATCAATCATGTTATTTTGGGGAATTAACCCTCATGTTGTCTTACAGTTGTCCTCATGTTGTCTTAATGTTGTCCTCTTGTTGTCCTCATGTTCTCCTCATGTTCTCCTCATGTTGTCTTAATTTTGTCCTCTTATTGTCCTCATGTTCTCCTCATGTTGTCCTCATGTTGTCCTCATGTTGTCTTAATTTTGTCCTCTTATTGTCCTCATGTTGTCCTCATGTTGTCTTCATGTTGTCTTCATGTTGCCCTCATGTTGTCTTCATGTTGTCTTCATGTTGCCCTCATGTTGTCTTCATGTTGTCTTCATGTTGTCCTCATGTTGTCCTCATGTTGCCCTCATGTTGTCTTCATGTTGTCTTCATGTTGTCCTCATGTTGTCTTCATGTTGTCTTAATGTTGTCCTCATGTTGTCCTCATGTTGCCCTCATGTTGTCCTCATGTTGTCTTCATGTTGTCCTCATGTTGTCCTCATGTTGTCTTCATGTTGTCCTATATCAATGTTCTTTTTAATTCCCCAAAATAACATGATTGATTCCACACAACGCTCGTTTCTCATAATAGATTAATAAAGCTCTACTATCTACATCTAAAAGCAAAAACCACATCAGATGGGGATCCATGGTCTAATTTGTGTCAGTTTAGGCCTTAAAAATCTGTGCAGTGCTCCTTTAAATGCCTAATGCATTATATAATACCAGCAGACGTTAAAAACCGGTCTTGTGTGACCCTCGTCCTTATCCATCTGGTTAATATGCAAATGATTCACAAATCTTGACAGCTGCCCGGCAGAGAAAGCCAGTCGACATTTAATGTTAGTTCTTGGAAAACCATTCCTGTCACAAGCTTTTAGATCTGAGTTATTCTACACCGAGGCTATGACAAAGTTGACTCGGGAGGTTGTAATAACAAAAAAAAGAAAAGCTGGCAGCGTTTTGGTTTCAAAAAGCTGCCGATAGCGTCTTTTGTTCCTATAACAACTGCTACTGCTACAGTATCCTAGCTAGAGCGCTATATGGAGCAATGCTAACGTTAGATAAACAAAGTGGTGGAGCGAGCTAAAGAAATGTTGTCCTCATGTTGTCTTCATGTTGTCCTCATGTTGTCTTCATGTTGTCTTCATGTTGTCCTCATGTTGTCCTCATGTTGTCCTCATGTTGTCCTCATGTTGTCCTCATGTTGTCTTCATGTTGTCCTCATACAAATCTCTACTTTCATTAATTTTGGGGCGTCTTATTCAATTTTATAGCATTTGAAACCAAATTGAAGTGTTTTTGAAATAGTATTGAGAGTAAAAGTTGACATATTCCAGTCTGTGATTATCATCAACATCCATTCCTTTAATTTTAGTCTCAATAATTCCTAATTTCTGCTTTTCTAACTCAAACATTAGGTATAATTTCCTATAAATGAGGTTTATTGACCATAAATTCCCAAAATAACTGTAAAACTAAAGGTAATAAGTTAGTGTAACGTAGTGTTAAACGTCAAAAAAAGTGACAAACATTGATAAAAAGCGTCAACAAAAGGTGTTGATTTTCAATGTTGACGGGGAGACGACCCGAGGGTTAAATGCTGCAGAGGCCAACACACTCAGGTCTCCATGGAGACGGTTCCTGATGTAACCGTGGCTTTTAGCGGTGCTGAGCACCGCCGTCACCGACACAGCCGGAGTAACCGTACGGCGCAACGCACAGATCCCCATCTGTGTGTCTGACAAACGGTCCCAGTTCCTCTGAGAGACAAGGGGGTTGTGTTATAGGGTTAGACACAGCAGCTTATCCCTTCGTCTTTACATAAAGACACTTAACCCTTGTGTTCAGGGCTGTAGTCAAGACCACCTTAGTCGAGTGCAATACCAGGACAAGTCGAGTCCAAGTCAAGACCGAGTCCAGGACAGAATAAAGGTCTTATGCATGACAGTATTAAGACAATACTGTTGGGTTTCACTTTCCCTCCAATATTATCATCAACATAATAAATACACCTATCTATCAATATATCTATCTATCTATCTATCTATCTATCTATCTATCTATCTATCTATCTATCTATCTATCTGGTAGTTTATACAGTATAGCTTACATATTGTTATAGCAGCTTCTCTGGACCCTTTTTAAATGTCTCAGCTGTTGTGCTCTCATACTTCTGGTAACCTGAGACCAGGCGCTCAGTATTCCCGTCTAATGACCCCGGTTCTCCCGGCCGTGTGAAGGGCTGGAGGATAGACCGGTCTCACTCAGATCACAACAGGGCCGCACGTCTTCTCTGCATCATAATGAACCGTACGTCTCCAAAGATGAACTCTCAACTTTAATCTTATAATTGATTAATTGGTTTAATTCCAATGAAAAAGCTTGTTAAATATGAATATCTTCTAGTTCCCTTCTCTCCTCTGGGACAGGAAGCTGAATATCTTTGAGTTGGGGACAAAGCGAGACATCTGAGGACGTCTTCTTGGGCTTTTTGGGAAACTCTGACCCACATTTTTTACTATTTTCTGACATTGTATAAAACCAACAACTACTCCATTCACCCAGAACATAACCATTAGATTAATCCACTATGAAAATAATCAGTTAGTGGCAGACCTAGAAAAAATCATGACACTCTGAGCTGAACTAACAGCTTAAAGTAGAGCAATATATGGATATTATATCGATATCGTGATATGAGACTAGAAATCGTCTTAGATTTTGGATATAATATTGTAATATAAGTGTCTTTTCCCTGTTTTAAAGGCTGTATTACAGTAAAGTGATGTACTTACCAGACTGTTCTGGCTGTTCTTTCTATTTGCCTTTTCCCCATTTAGTCCACATTACTGATGATTATTTATCTAAAATCTAAGTGTGAAGATATTTTGTTAAAGCACCAACGTTCTCTAAAGGTTGCAACGTTAGGATAACATTAGGGAACGTTTTCTAAAGGTTGCAACGTTAGGATAACATTTGGGAGCGTTTTCTAAAGGTTGCAACATTAGGATAACGTTAGGGAGCGTTTTCTGAAGGTCGCAGCGTTAGGATAACGTTAGGATAATGTAAGGGGAACGTTTTCTAAAGGTTGCAATGTTAGGATAACGTTAGGATAACGTTAGGGGAACGTTTTCTGAAGGCTGCAACGTTAGGATAACATTAGGGAACGTTTTCTAAAGGTTGCAACGTTAGGGTAAAGTTAGGATAACGTTAGGGGAACGTTTTCTAAAGGTTGCAACGTTAGGGTAAAGTTAGGATAACGTTAAGGGAACGTTTTCTAAAGGTTGCAACATTAGGATAATGTTATGTAACGTTAGGGGAACGTTCTCTAAAGGTTGCAACATTAGGATAACATTAGGGGAACGTTATATAAAGGTTGCAACATTAGGATAACGTTACCGTTTTATTGGTTCAGCACCAATTTCAGAAAATACCCAAAACGATACCCAACCCTACTCACAAATCGTTTATCAACACGTGAGTTGAGTATATTGTTGTTATGTACATGTTACATCCCTGTCAGACGCACTCTGTGTTAAAAAAACAACATTATTTCCTTCCTCTTCATTCCCCAGAACCCGGTGCAGGAGTGGGGTGAGGAGTTTGAGGACGGCGCGGTTTATGGGGTCACTCTGCGGCGGGAGCCCGTCCCCTCCCCCCCCGACCCCAGCGAGGACAGCCCGTGCTGCGCCTTTGTGCAGTACCGAACCTGCAAGGTGCGTCGCCTGAAGGCGGCGTCCCTGGACCTCCTGGTGAAGCAGCTGCTGGACCCCGGCTGCCAGGAGCAGGACTACGGCAGGATCTTCCTCTCCACGTACAGAACCTTCACCGGCACCGCAGAGCTCATAGAGCTGCTCTTCCACAGGTACCATCACCTGTGAACCAGAGTTGGGCTGCTTTTCTTTATGCGATAGGTTGACAGCTTTGGGAACTACACTTATTAGAGTAAATGTTGATTCATCAGTGTATAATAATTCATTCCTGCTAATGCACAGACAGCTTAAAGTAATAATACAGTTGGTATCATGGTTGTTAGTTTTTTAAAGGTTAGGCAAATGTGAAAAAGAACGTTAGGGGAACGTTCTCTAAAGGTTGCAATGTTAGGATAACGTTAGGGAAATGTTAGATAAAGGTTGCAATGTTAAGAGAACGTTAGGGGAACGTTAGGGGAACGTACTCTAAAGGTTGCAACACTAGGATAACGTTAGGGGAACGTTAGGGGAACGTTCTCTAAAGGTTGCAACACTAGGATAACGTTCTCTAAAGGTTGCAACATTAGGATAACGTTAGGGGAACGTTCTCTAAAGGTTGCAACACTAGGATAACGTTCTCTAAAGGTTGCAACGTTAGGATAACGTTAGGGGAACGTTCTCTAAAGGTTGCAACACTAGGATAACGTTCTCTAAAGGTTGCAACGTTAGGATAACGTTAGGGGAGCGTTCTCTAAAGGTTGCAACGTTAGGATAACGTTAGGGCGTTCTCTAAAGGTTGCAACGTTAGGATAACGTTAGGGGCGTTCTCTAAAGGTTGCAACGTTAGGATAACGTTAGGGGAACGTTCTCTAAAGGTTGCAATGTTAGGATAACGTTAGGGGAACGGTAGGGGAACGTTTTCTAAAGGTTGCAACACTAGGATAACGTTCTCTAAAGGTTGCAACATTAGGATAACGTTAGGGGAACGTTCTCTAAAGGTTGCAACACTAGGATAACGTTCTCTAAAGGTTGCAACGTTAGGATAACGTTAGGGGAACGTTCTCTAAAGGTTGCAACGTTAGGATAACGTTAGGGGAACGTTCTCTAAAGGTTGCAACGTTAGGATAACGTTAGGGGAACGTTCTCTAAAGGTTGCAATGTTAGGATAACGTTAGGGGAACGGTAGGGGAACGTTTTCTAAAGGTTGCAACACTAGGATAACGTTCTCTAAAGGTTGCAACATTAGGATAACGTTAGGGGAACGTTCTCTAAAGGTTGCAACACTAGGATAACGTTCTCTAAAGGTTGCAACGTTAGGATAACGTTAGGGGAACGTTCTCTAAAGGTTGCAACGTTAGGATAACGTTAGGGGAACGTTCTCTAAAGGTTGCAACACTAGGATAACGTTAGGGGAACGTTCTCTAAAGGTTGCAACATTAGGATAACGTTAGGGGAACGTTCTCTAAAGGTTGCAACACTAGGATAACGTTCTCTAAAAGTTGCAACGTTAGGATAACGTTAGGGGAACGTTCTCTAAAGGTTGCAACGTTAGGATAACGTTAGGGGAACGTTCTCTAAAGGTTGCAACACTAGGATAACGTTCTCTAAAGGTTGCAACGTTAGGATAACGTTAGGGGAACGTTCTCTAAAGGTTGCAACGTTAGGATAACATTAGGGGAACGTTCTCTAAAGGTTGCAACATTAGGATAACATTAGGGGAACGTTCTCTAAAGGTTGCGACACTAGGATAACATTAGGGGAACGTTCTCTAAAGGTTGCAACACTAGGATAACGTTCTCTAAAGGTTGCAACGTTAGGATAACATTAGGGGAACGTTCTCTAAAGGTTGCAACATTAGGATAACATTAGGGGAACGTTCTCTAAAGGTTGCAACATTAGGATAACATTAGGGGAACGTTCTCTAAAGGTTGCAACACTAGGATAACGTTCTCTAAAGGTTGCAACGTTAGGATAACGTTAGGGGAACGTTCTCTAAAGGTTGCAACACTAGGATAACGTTCTCTAAAGGTTGCAACACTAGGATAACGTTAGGGGAACGTTCTCTAAAGGTTGCAACGTTAGGATAACGTTAGGGGAACGTTCTCTAAAGGTTGCAACACTAGGATAACGTTAGGGGAACGTTCTCTAAAGGTTGCAACGTTAGGATAACGTTAGGGGAACGTTCTCTAAAGGTTGCAACACTAGGATAACCTTAGAGGAACGTTCCGCAACCAAAACGAACATTCACAGAACGTTCTGGGAACCAAAAATTGTTTTCTGGGTCGGACCTTTCAGAAAAATGTGGAGATTTTTGTGGTTGTTGTGGGCAAAAATCCTTGATTTTGCGGCACGTTTTCTTAAAACATTCGGGATATTTATGCAATTTTATGCAATGAAATTGCGGGAACTTGTAAAAACTGTGGTTTGATGAAAAAGAGACTGTGTAGACAATAAGCACATTTCCCAAATTGTTGAATTATTCTTTTAATAGTCAGCTGAATGAGATATTGAATGTCAACCCCCCACCACCACCACCACCCCATTCACATTCAAATTCACACTTCAGTTTCTCTCTACTTTTGGGTGTCTATTTTCTCTTTCAGCTTCCTGCAAATGCTAACATGTTTAGCATAGTGTAGCCTCTTTCTCTGAGCATGCTCCTTTTGTTGCTAAACATGATGAGGAGCCACAGGTTTGTGGCTTTGTGCTAGATTCTGGGAAAACAAGTTTGGTGGTTGCACATGCAAAGTCACCGTGCTGCGTCAGGATCTTTTTATACGTTGTTTTTCCTGACAAAGCAGCGGCCTCCTGCCTGCTTTGATGTAGTAATAAGTACCTAGCGGCAGGGCTCATTATCCCGAGGCTCGCAACAACAACCATTATGCACAGAGCGCTTTTAGACTGAGGTTAGCATGGATGAGGTCAGGCGTCGGTTAGTTGAACAAATAATAATTAAAGAATATACAGAAAACAGATGAGGATGGCTGAGTCTGTGTTTCTCCCCCAATAGAGAAAATGAGGCCTCATATCTGGACAACAGTGAATGCTACAGTAGGTAAGTGGATGACTTTGGAGTTTACAGTGTGTTTAACCCTCATGTTGTCCCCATGTTGTCCTCATGTTGTCTTCATGTTGTCTTCATGTTGTCCTCATGTTGTCCTCATGTTGTCTTCATGTTGTCTTCATGTTGTCCTCATGTTGTCCTCATGTTGTCCTCATGTTGCCCTCATGTTGTCTTCGTGTTGTCCCCATGTTGTCCTCATGTTGTCCTCATGTTGTCCTCATGTTGTCCCCATGTTGTCCTCATGTTGTCTTCATGTTGTCCTCATGTTGTCCCCATGTTGTCCCCATGTTGTCCTCATGTTGTCCTCATGTTGTCCTCATGTTGCCCTCATGTTGTTTTCATGTTGTCCTCATGTTGTCTTCATGTTGTCCTCATGTTGTCCCCATGTTGTCTTCATGTTGTCCTCATGTTGTCCTCATATAGTCCCCATGTTGTCCTCATGTTGTCCCCATGTTGTCTCCATGTTGTCCTCATGTTGTCCTCATGTTGTCCCCATGTTGTCCTCATGTTGTCCTCATGTTGCCCTCATGTTGTCCCCATGTTGTCCTCATGTTGTCCCCATGTTGTCCTCATGTTGTCCTCATGTTGTCCTCATGTTGTCCTCATGTTGTCCCCATGTTGTCCTCATGTTGTAGATCTCCACTTGAAATGAAATTTGAAACACGAGGTACCCTGAGTTAAAGAGTAATGATTCTCCCTCTGCCTCCCCAGCCCTGTGTTGGCCCTGGTCCAGACGTGGATGGACGAGTACAGCGAGGACTTCAGGGACCCCCCGCTGCACCCGGCTCTCCGGCTGCTGCTGGATCACCTGCGGATCAGCGCCGCAGTGTACGGAAACATGCGCACGCAGCCCAACTTTAGCTCTCTGGCCGGGCAAGCCGAGGCGCTGCTCAACACGTTACAGAAAGAAGGTGATCCTCCACTGCAGCAATGCATTCTGGGATAGGAGGGGAAAAACAACAGCTCCGGGTTGTTTCACATTCCTTTAACCCTTGAGTCGTCTTCCCGTCGACATTGAAAATCAACACTTCTGTTGACGCTTTTTATCAATGTTTTTAAATTTTCTTACGTTGTTGTCCCTTTTTCAACACTTTTGATGTTTTTTGCCATGTTTGTCACCTTTTTTGACGTTTAACACTACGTAACACTGACTTATTAACTTTAGTTTTACAGTTATTTTTGGGATTCTTGGTCAATAAACCTCATTTATAGGAAATTATACCTAATGTTTGAGTTAGAAAAGCAGAAATTAGGAATTATTGAGACTAAAATTAAAGGAATGGATGTTGATGATAATCACAGACTGGAATATGTCAACTTTTACTCTCAATACTATTTCAAAAACACTTCAATTTGGTTTCAAATGCTATAAAATTGAATAAGACGCCCCAAAATTAATGAAAGTAGAGATTTGTACTTAGCAAAGAGCGTTGTGTGGAATCAATCATGTTATTTTGGGGAATTAAAAAGAACATTGATATAGGAAAACAGGTCAATTAGACCCGAGGATGACATGAGGACAACATGAGGACAACATGAGGACAACATGAGGGTTATGATTAGTTTAACATGGATTTATTTTCTCACCTTTTGTTTCAGAGCAGCCATGGGCTGCCCGTCTCCTCCGACCCTAACTTGCATCTGCATCGTCATAGCGATGTGTTGACAGCGTCATTTTCTTATTATAGCTCGATATGTCTCCATCAGCTGGAACATGAACATGAGCTCTATTACAACTCGTCCCATATTGATCATGTGATGGTAGACGGGAGCCATTTTGTCTAGAAACACTTTGTTGTTGTTGAATGTTGTGCGATTCAGTGCGAAAATGAATGGAAACACCTTAAAATGTCTCAAATCAATCCGATATACCAATTTGACCCTAAAACAGCGTCATTTGTGACGTCATCACCAGGTTTTTATTGGCTGTAAAGCCGTAGGATGGACACACACTTTCACTAGATATATTCACATGAGTTTTTTTACCGAACTTCAGATAATTCGACTGTTAAGTGGATGGAAACTTAGCTATAATCTTTAGATATCATTCACGGAAAGAACCAAGCAGGCCGGCCTCGTTGAACCACCAGATTTTTAAGACATTTTAAGCGTGTAGCTTACTAGCTTTAAGTTTGTTGTTGTTGTTTCCCGAGTTTGAGAACGGATTATTCTGCTATTATTCTGGAAATGTACTCCTGTTGATCCAGACCAACCATTGCATGACATGACCGAAACCGATAAAGCCTGTGTCCATGTGTATGCCATCATAACCTGATTATGTCATGACTCCTGCTCTGTTGGATCCTTTAGAAACCGAGACTAATGCCAGTCCTGCCCAGGAAGATCTGGAGCAAGAGGAGGAGGCTTCTGGTGATGAGGATTCAGGATGTGAAAACGTTCTGGATCAAGGTGGCATCATGAACTTCTCCACTGCGGCCGTCGCTGAACAGCTCACCCGAATGGACTCTGTACGTGATGGGATATATTTTATGTTTTAGGCTGCATCTGCACTACTACATTGTTCTTTTTAACCCTCGTGTCGTCTCCCCGTCGACCTGCAACGTTGTTTTTCTGGGTTGAAATTTCAACATTTTGTTCTTTTTCTACACTTATCTCAACGTTGTTGTCAATTTTAATTTTATGATTTTTTTTGTCACTTTTTTGATAATTTTTAATGATGTTTTTGTGAAATAAATTAACCATTTTGTTATTTTTGCTGGTTTTTTTTCTCACTTTTTCAGATTTTTTTCTCACTTTTTCAAGGTTTAAAAAAAGAATATTTTTGTTGAATAAAGCCCTGAAGAAAATCTACGTTAACCCTCGTGTTGTTTTCCCGTCGACCTGCAACTTTGTGTTTCTGGGTTTAAATTTCAACATTTTGTTGTTCTTTTTCTACACTTTTGTCAATTTTATTCAAATTTTTTTGTCACTTTTTTGACGTTTTTTAATTATGCTTTTGTGAAAAAAATTAACGATTTTTTTGTCGCTTTTTTCCAATTTTTTTGATGTTTTTTTTTCACTTTTTCAGATTTTTGGTCACTTTTTCAGCGTTTAAAATAAGAATATTTTTGTAGAATAAAGCCCTGAAGAAAATCTACATTAACCCTCGTGTTGTCTTCCCGTCGACCTGCAACTTTGTGTTTTTCTGGGGTGAAATTTCAACATTTGTTGTTCTTTTTCTACACTTTTCTTAACATTTTTTTGTCAATTTATTCAAAATAAATTCCTCACATTTTTGACCTTTTTTAAATTACGTCTTAGTCAATTTTTAAACTTTTTTTTTTGTCGCTTTTTCCAATATTTTTGAGTAGTTTTTTTCTCCACTTTTTCATATTTTTTGGTCACTTCTTCAGCATTTAAAAAGAGAATATTTTGTTGATATTTTTTTTTTTCAACATTTGTCACTTTCTTCAGCGTTGTTTTGCCACAGTTCTCATATAGAAAGTGTTTGTAAATGGGTAAAATTTGACCCGAGGACAACAGGAGGGTTTTAGATGTTGCCTTCCATTGATGATTAAAGACTGACGTTTTTATTATGTTTCAGGCTCTGTTTGTCAAAGTTGTGCCGTACCAGTGTCTGGGCTGTGTGTGGTCGCAAAGAGACAAGAAAGAAAACATGTCTCCCACCATCCGAGCCACCGTTGCGCAGTTCAATGCCATTACCAACCAGGTCATCATGTCGCTGCTCTGCCCGCCGACAGACGCCAACTCCAGCCCCACTTCCTCCGGCCGGCCTGCCTCTACGCCGGCTCAAAGGGCCCGCATCATAGAGAAGTGGGTCAGAGTGGCACAGGTCAGTCAAGAATAAATAGTGAAGATGGATGGATAGATGAACACACATTTACATACACTATGTGAACGCCAGACTGAATAAGTGAATGTGTTGAATGAAAGTTTGTTTCCTCTGCAGGGTTGTCGGCAGTTGAAGAACTTCTCGTCTCTCCGGGCGATCCTGTCGGCCCTTCAGTCTAATGCCGTTTACAGGCTGAGAAAGACCTGGGCTGCTGTTAGCAGGTAGGGTTGATGTTTGCTGGTAGGGTTGATGTTAGCAGGTAGGGTTGATGTTTGCTGGTAGGGTTGATGTTAGCAGGTAGGGTTGATGTTAGCAGGTTGGGTTGATGTTAGCAGGTAGGGTTGATTTTAGCAGGTAGGGTTGATGTTAGCAGGTAGGGTTGATGTTAGCAGGTAAGGTAGGGTTGATGTTAGCAGGTAGGGTTGATGTTAGCAGGTAGGGTTGATGTTAGCAGGTAGGGTTGATGTTTGCTGGTAGGGTTGATGTTAGCAGGTAGGGTTGATGTTTGCTGGTAGGGTTGATGTTAGCAGGTAGGGTTGATGTTAGCAGGTTGGGTTGGTGTTAGCAGGTAGGGTAGATGTTAGCAGGTAGGGTTGATGTTAGCAGGTAGGGTTGATGTTAGCAGGTAGGGTTGATGTTAGCAGGTAGGGTTGATGTTAGCAGGTTGGGTTGATGTTAGCAGGTAGGGTTGATTTTAGCAGGTAGGGTTGATGTTAGCAGGTAGGGTTGATGTTAGCAGGTAAGGTAGGGTTGATGTTAGCAGGTAGGGTTGATGTTAGCAGGTAGGGTTGATGTTAGCAGGCAGGGTTGATGTTAGCAGGTAGGGTTGAAGTTAGCAGGTAGGGTTGATGTTAGCAGGTAGGGTAGGGTTGGTGTTAGCAGGTAGGGTTGATGTTAGCAGGTAGGGTTGATGTTAGCAGGTAGGTTTGATGTTGGCAGGTAGGGTTGATGTTATCAGGTAGGGTTGATGTTAGCAGGTAGGGTTGATGTTAGCAGGTAAGGTAGGGTTGATGTTAGCAGGTAGGGTTGATGTTAGCAGGTAGGGTTGATGTTAGCAGGTAGGGTTGATGTTAGCAGGTAGGGTTGGTGTTAGCAGGTAGGGTTGATGTTAGCAGGTAGGGTTGAAGTTAGCAGGTAGGGTTGGTGTTAGCAGGTAGGGTTGAAGTTAGCAGGTAGGGTTGATGTTAGCAGGTAAGGTAGGGTTGATGTTAGCAGGTAGGGTTGGTGTTAGCAGGTAGGGTTGATGTTAGCAGGTAGGGTTGATGTTAGCAGGTAGGGTTGATGTTAGCAGGTAGGGTTGATGTTAGCAGGTAGGGTTGATGTTAGCAGGTAGGGTTGAAGTTAGCAGGTAGGGTTGATGTTAGCAGGTAGGGTTGATTTTAGCAGGTAGGGTTGATGTTAGCAGGTTGGGTTGATGTTAGCAGGTAGGGTTGATTTTAGCAGGTAGGGTTGATGTTAGCAGGTTGGGTTGATGTTAGCAGGTAGGGTTGATTTTAGCAGGTAGGGTTGATTTTAGCAGGTTGGGTTGATGTTAGCAGGTAGGGTTGATGTTAGCAGGTAGGGTTGATGTTAGCAGGTAGGGTTGATTTTAGCAGGTTGGGTTGATGTTAGCAGGTAGGGTTGATTTTAGCAGGTAGGGTTGATGTTAGCAGGTAGGGTTGATGTTAGCAGGTAAGGTAGGGTTGATGTTAGCAGGTAGGGTTGATGTTAGCAGGTAAGGTAGGGTTGATGTTAGCAGGTAGGGTTGATGTTAGCAGGTAGGGTTGATGTTAGCAGGTAGGGTTGATGTTAGCAGGTAGGGTTGATGTTAGCAGGTATGGTTGATGTTAGCAGGTAGGGTTGGTGTATAGTCATATCAACCTTTTCAATGGCCGCGCCTTCTGTCTGTCTCTGTGGTTACGTTTATATTGTCTTCTACATAATTGCCCTGTAACCAGGACGTTGAACCCTCATTAAGTGCTATTCAATGTCACTGACGGCGGAGGTCAACAAATGCCTTGCTTCTGGTGATCTACAGTTGTAAGGTCATGGACACTTTTATAAGCTACTATAGTGTCAAGGAGAACTAAAACACAGACAGCCAAAGCAAGACTGACAGTTAATGTTGTGTTTATAGTGTCTAGCCACGGGTCATATAGTGCAGTTTTAACACCATACTTAATAATTCAAGCAGGCCTATCTGGTCTTGGACTAAACTATTTCATCTTGTGTTTATCGCATCTTATTATTTCCACATATGTAATACCTACATATTTTATATGTCATCCTATAGTTGGTTAGTTAGTTGGTTAGTTTTATTTTATGTTTGTGGCATGCCAAGCATTTGGCCCATACCATATGGGATTACGGACATCTTCCAGTCTCACATATCCAAATCATGTGCAGAAATGTATAAATAACAGAGAAAAAAGACAAAAAAAAAACATTTTTGTTTGTCATGCATGAGTTCTGCCTATTTTGTTCTTGCTTGCTTTTATTTTGAAGCACATAAGTTACGCCTGTCGTATGAAAATGTGCTACAATACATAAACATACATTTTTACTAAATATTGTGTCTGTTGTTGTTGTTGTAGACAGAGTATGGCCACGTTTGATAACCTCTGGGAAACCTTCCCCGATGAGAACTGTGTTCTGACCAACAGAGAGCTCCTGCTGGAGGTAAGAAGGCTAAGGTTACTTCAGTGTTTCCAGTGTAAACCCGGCGTAGGTCATTGCAACCAACAGTCCCTAATAGAGCCCGACCGATATGTCGGCGGGCCGATATTATTGGCCGATAATAGGCATTTTACTATTGGTATCTGCATTTATAATGGCCGATAAAGGAATATTTAACCCTCCTGTCGTCATGGGGTCAAATTTGCCTTCTTTTTAAAAGTTTCTACATCAGAAATTTTGGATTCTTTCATCCAAATTGTCCAAATATTACATGGATGGTTCCATATAAGGCTTCTTGAAAGTTAAACAAAGGATCAGTTCACTACTTTATTGAATTTGGGGTGTTTTGTCGCCAAAAAAAAACTTTGACAAAAGACAGAAAAAATTATATAATTTCATATATAAACGAGGTTTCTTGACCATGAATTCAAAAAAGAAAATGGTGTAAAACTAGTGGTGATGTATTGGTGTTAGTGATGCGTACAGTATACTGATGGTATGTTACAAAAATGAAGATAATGTTGAAAAAAAGCATCAAAAAGTGATTAAAAAAAAGTGGAAAAAAAAACTTTTTTTGTGAGGACTTCATAAATAACTACGAATAACTAATGTTAGGGAAATCTGTTTCTGTTTTGTTACACATTTCTGGATTTTTTTTTTAATTAAATACATTTTGGCTTTTTAAATCAGAAAATATTTGTATTGATATCGGCCTTAAAAAGCCTTTATCGGTCGGGCTCTAGTCCCTAATAAACCCAGTATGGGGACAGCTTTCAGCAGACAACACAACACTGGAAATACAGATTGGGTATTTTTTTAATATGAATAATATGAGTAATATGGAGTAATATGAGTAATATGGAGTAATATGAGTAATATGGAGTAATATGAGTAATATGAGTAATTTGAAGTAATATGGAATAATATGAGTAATATGGAGTAATATGAGTAATATGGAGTATTATGAATAATATGGAGTAATATGAGTAATATGAATAATATGGAGTAATATGGAGTAATATGGAGTAATATGGAGTAATATGGAGTAATATGAGTAATATGAAGTAATATGAGTAATATGGAGTAATATGAGTAATATAGAGTAATATGGAGTAATATGAGTAATATTAGTACTATGGAGAAATATGGAGTAATATGAGTAATATGAATAATATGGAGTAATATGGAGTAATATGAGTAATATGAGTAATATGAGTAATATGAATAATATGGAGTAATATGGAGTAATATGGAGTAATATGAGTAATATGAATAATATGGAGTAATATGGAGTAATATGAGTAATATGAGTAATATGGGGTAATATGAAGTAATATGGAGTAATATGAGTAATATAGAGTAATATGAGTAATATGGAGTAATATGGAGTAATATGAGTAATATGGAGTAATATGAGTAATATGAGTACTATGGAGAAATATGGAGTAATATGAGTAATATGGAGTAATATAGAGTAATATGAGTAATATGGAGTAATATGAGTAATATGGAGTAATATGAGTAATATGAGTACTATGGAGAAATATGGAGTAATATGGAGTAATATGAGTAATATGGAGTAATATAGAATAATATGAGTAATATGGAGTAATATGAGTAATATGGAGTAATATGGAGTAATATGAGTAATATGGAGTAATATGAGTAATATGAGTACTATGGAGAAATATGGAGTAATATGGAGTAATATGAGTAATATGGAGAATTGTTGTGCCCATTAACACACAACAGTGTTATTGGTACAGTAAACTGTACAAAGCACAAAGAATGTTTCACGTATTGAAAACATATTTGGAAATGATTATCCTCAGAAGCACACGGATGGATGTAGGTTAGTTTAATATTCCCAGAAGTGTTTTAGGAGAGTGTTAATGGGAAACTAGGGCACAGCACATTGTGTTCCCTCTTTTCTCTTGTGAAGTCTCCTGAAGGCAACTGCGTCAGAGGCCACTTGTGTCTAGTTACAGCGAATGGACTCTACGTCAGTAGATCAGAGACAGACCAGCGTCCTACACGCAGCAGCCGAGCAACCTGCTCTATTTACTTCCTCTTCTAACATCTAAAGAGTTATTATGATATGTTTAGCCATTGTATTCTTCTTTTCACTATTCACTGTATCCAGGCGCTGCCTTTTATTAACCCTCAGGTTGTTCTTGAGTCAAATTTGACCCGTTTTCAGTCAAGTGTTGTTTGTTTGTCACAAAAAATTGGCCGTCGGACTAAGCATTACGACATAAATACCAGAAACATACCAAAAAAAGCACCCACAACTTTGAAAAAGTGACAAAAATGTCGGAAAAAGCGCTGATAGTGTTGAAAAAAGTGACCAAAACAGGGTTTTTTTCATGGTTGACGGGGAGACAACACGAGGGTTAAGGAGGCTTTTATCTCTGTGAACAGTCACTCGTACGTTTGCTCGAAGCCTTATCGCTGTTCCTGACAGGTATATTTAAAGCAAAGACTTACGAGACAATGCTTCCAAGGGGCCTCCCTCCCTTACGAGATAATTATTAATCAGGATACACAAGTTAATGTTTAATAAGTCCTATTCTTGTGTTGAAGAACTTGTTTCATAATAGAGCCCGACCGATAAAGGATTTTTAAGGTTGATACCAATATTTTGTTATTTAAAAATCAATATATACAGTATTTTAAAAACAAATCCAGAAACGCATTACAGAACATAAAGATTTCTTTAACATTATTTATGAGTTCTCACTAAAATAATATGATAATAATTTGTTTTATTGTCACAACAAAACATCAAAATATATTAAAGATCTGATAAATTTAAGAAATTAACCTTAAAGTCCTTTAAACAAAAACACATTAATAAAAAAATAATCAGTGTTGCCAACAGGGACGTTGTAGAGCGTCCTCTGGTGGACAGACTATGCAACGCCATCACTAACAGGGACGTAGTAGAGCGTCCTCTGGTGGACAGACTATGCAACACCATCACTAACAGGGACGTTGTAGAGCGTCCTCTGGTGGACAGACTATGCAACGCCATCACTAACAGGGACGTTGTAGAGCGTCCTCTGGTGGACAGACTATGCAACGCCATCACTAACAGGGACGTTGTAGAGCGTCCTCTGGTGGACAGACTATGCAACACCATCACTAACAGGGACGTTGTAGAGCGTCCTCTGGTGGACAGACTATGCAACGGCATCACTAACGGGGACGTTGTAGAGCGTCCTCTGGTGGACAGACTATGCAACACCATCACTAACAGGGACGTAGTAGAGCGTCCTCTGGTGGACAGACTATGCAACACCATCACTAACAGGGACGTTGTAGAGCGTCCTCTGGTGGACAGACTATGCAACGGCATCACTAACGGGGACGTTGTAGAGCGTCCTCTGGTGGACAGACTATGCAACACCATCACTAACAGGGACGTTGTAGAGCGTCCTCTGGTGGACAGACTATGCAACACCATCACTCATAACATGGTTGACCGTCCGTTTTTATTTTTTAAATATTCATTTATCAGAATCATTTATTTTTCATTATAAAGGATTGTGATGAATGAATATTAATTAAAAAAAATCTTCCATTATAAATGCCGATACTGCTATATCGGAAAATGCCGATATATCGGCCGATAATATCATATATCATATATCATATTTATAAGCCTGTCTACAGTTTTCTCTCGTACTTCATTTGAAAAGCCGTTGCATGTTACGCTTGCGTGCCTGCATTTAATTGCATTTCAACACACCTAAAGACAAACCCGCATGCAGCAGATATGAATCCTGCTGGATTTGTTTTCATTTGATTGTATTGAAATCACTTCTAATATGACCTACAACTGAATATAGCTCTGTCTGACCTTCTTCGACAGGACGGAGGCCAAGCGACCGTGGATAACGTTTCTCCAAAGATATCCAAGCGGTGTCCGTTCCCCAGACAGATGGTAAGGCATTCTGCAGGGTGAGACACGCGTCCAACATTTTTTGAAGACATTAGATCAGAAGCCCCACATAGCACTTAGCAACCGTCCATTTCAGCCACATGAATGCCGCATAAATGTGTATTTTCATAGCAGGAATGTAGCTAAATGTTAATTACTTATGTTTTTCGTGTGATTTTTCACGCGGGTTTACGTTCAGCTTGTCAAAAAGAAACTTGCAAAACCCTTTTTGATATTATACATCTCTAAAAAGCCACAGGAGAGCTGGGTGTAGTGCGGGTGGAGCATGTCTGACATGGCATATTTCCAAACCTATCTTTAGCCTCGCTCGGCAAGTTTCAGATGGCCCCGGATCAGCGGGATTATGGGACAGTAATAATAGACTAGACAGGGGTCTCTTATGAGTCATATGCACATTCTCCTGGGCCGTAACATGAACCCACAGCGCTGCGACAGCAACTGGGACTCGTCTCGCGGGGAAGTTGTGCAATATCAACCCATTAATTGAAAGAAAGAAAGAAAGAAAGAAAGAAAGAAAGAAAGCATAAATAGCCAGATATAGTGACACAGAGCATGAATAACCAGATAACGTGACACAGAGCATTAATAACCAGATACAGTGACACAGAGCATTAATAACCAGATAACGTGACACAGAGCATTAATAACCATATACAGTGACACAGAGCATTAATAACCAGATAACGTGACACAGAGCATTAATAACCATATACAGTGACACAGAGCATTAATAACCAGATAACGTGACACAGAGCATTAATAACCAGATACAGTGACACAGAGCATTAATAACCAGATACAGTGACACAGAGCATTAATAACCATATACAGTGACACAGAGCATTAATAACCAGATACAGTGACACAGAGCATTAATAACCAGATACAGTGACACAGAGCATTAATAACCAGATACAGTGACACAGAGCAGTAATAACCAGATACAGTGACACAGAGCATGAATAACCAGATACAGTGACACAGAGCATGAATAACCAGATAACGTGACACGGAGCATAAATAACCAGATACAGTGACACAGAGCATTAATAACCAGATACAGTGACACAGAGCATAAATAACCAGATACAGTGACACAGAGCATTAATAACCAGATAACGTGACACAGAGCATTAATAACCATATACAGTGACACAGAGCATTAATAACCAGATAACGTGACACAGAGCATTAATAACCATATACAGTGACACAGAGCATTAATAACCAGATACAGTGACACAGAGCATGAATAACCAGATACAGTGACACAGAGCATTAATAACCAGATACAGTGACACAGAGCATTAATAACCAGATACAGTGACACAGAGCATGAATAACCAGATACAGTGACACAGAGCATGAATAACCAGATACAGTGACACAGAGCATGAATAACCAGATACAGTGACACAGAGCATTAATAACCAGATACAGTGACACAGAGCATTAATAACCAGATACAGTGACACAGAGCATGAATAACCAGATACAGTGACACAGAGCATGAATAACCAGATACAGTGACACAGAGCATGAATAACCAGATAACGTGACACGGAGCATAAATAACCAGATACAGTGACACAGAGCATTAATAACCAGATACAGTGACACAGAGCATAAATAACCAGATACAGTGACACAGAGCATTAATAACCAGATAACGTGACACAGAGCATTAATAACCAGATACAGTGACACAGAGCATTAATAACCAGATACAGTGACAGAGCATTAATAACCAGATAACGTGACACAGAGCATTAATAACCAGATACAGTGACACAGAGCATTAATAACCAGATACAGTGACAGAGCATTAATAACCAGATACAGTGACACAGAGCATAAATAACTATAATGCAATGTTATTACATAATGCGATGCTATTACATAATGCAATGTTATTACATAATGCGTTGCTATTACATAATGCAATGTTATTACATAATGTGATGTTATTACATAATGCGATGCTATTACATAATGTGATGCTATTACATAATGCAATGTTATTACATAATGCGTTGCTATTACATAATGCAATGTTATTACATAATGTGATGTTATTACATAATGCAATGTTATTACATAATGTGATGTTATTACATAATGCAATGTTATTACATAATGTGATGTTATTACATAATGCGATGCTGTTACATAATGCGTTGCTGTTACATAATGCGTTGCTGTTACATAATGCGTTGCTGCCGCCCCACTTTCACCCCTGTGTTTACTGTGTCTCTGCAGAGTACCTCCAGTGGCGTTGTTCCTTACCTGGGCACCTATCTGACCGTCCTCACCATGCTGGACACCGCGCTGCCAGACACTGTGGAGGTGCAGAATGTACTGGACACTCAATGTAGTACAGCAAAATGTCTCATCAAATTATGTATTTTATTCCAGAAAAGTAGTGGGCAGTGTTGTAATGTAATGAAGTACAAATACTTTGAGCACTTTGAGCGTTACTTGCAAGAAATGTGTTCGTACGCCTGAGTGAACAAAATGATTTCATTTTGTGAAAAAGTGACCAAAACGCCGATAAAGTGACCGAAACGATGGAAAAGTGACAAAACCGTTGGAAAAGTGATCAAAACTTTGGAAAAAAAAGTGACCAAAAAGTTGGAAAAAGCGGAAATTAAAAAAAAAAAAAAAAACGTTAGAAAAATTGACCAAAACGTTGCAAAAAGCGAGACATTTTTTTTTGGGAAAAACTGACAAAAACGGTCAAAAAGTGACAAAAGCGTTGAAAAAAGTGACAAAAATAGTCAAAAAATGACCAAAAACGTTGGAAAAGCTCGGCGGGGCCAACATGTGTTGTGATCCTGAATTGATATTTGGGCCGGATAATAATCCGTGAGGGGCCAGATTTGGGCCGCGGGCCTTGAGTTTGACACCTGTGTGTTTTAGAACATGTATGTCCTTCTCCTTTTGACGTTTAAGTAAATAAAGTGTACTGCACTGATCCTATTAATCATTTACATGTGCAATAAATAAGAACTCTGCTAACGATCTCCTCTTCTGACAGGTGGGGCTCATAAACTTCGAGAAGAGGAGGAGGGTGAGTTCCTCTTCATCTCTTCCTCTTCATCTCTTCATCTTCATCTCTTCATCTTCATCTCTTCATCTCTTCATCTTCCTCTCTTCCTCTTTGTTTTTATACTGTGAAAAGAACAAAGGTGTTGGGGCTAATTCTGTCTGATCTAAGTGTGATTTTTCTGCCAGATATTGGGATTAGAGATTATTTTTCAGTATTCACTGTAACAGATGAAACATGTCATGGAGCATTTTAACATAAGACATCATAATAAACCGCTTTATATTCTTATGAAAGGACGAGAGGAGGGATGTAAATGAGTGTTTTTCTTTAACCCTCGTGTTGTCCTCGGGTCAAATGTGACTGAAATGTTGGAAAAGTGACCAAAGCGTTGGAAAAAGTGACAAAAAACGTCAAAAAAGTGACCAAAACGTTGAAAATTTGATAAAAGCATTGGAAAAAGCGAGAAAAAAAAAATGTTTTCCTACATCAATGTTCTTTTTAATTCCCCAAAATAACATGATTGATTCCACACAACGCTCTTTGCCAAGTACAAATCTCTACTTTCATTAATTTTGGGGCGTCTTATTCAATTTTATAGCATTTGAAACCAAATTGAAGTGTTTTTGAAATAGTATTGAGAGTAAAAGTTGACATATTCCAGTCTGTGATTATCATCAACATCCATTCCTTTAATTTTAGTCTCAATAATTCCTAATTTCTGCTTTTATAACTCAAACATTAGGTATAATTTACTATAAAGGAGCTTTATTGACCATAAATTCCAACAATAACTGTAAAACTAGAGTCAATAAGTTAGTGTTACGTAGCGTTAAAAATGTCAAAAAAGTGACAAACATTGAAAAAAAAGCATCAAAAGTGTTGAAAAAAGGGACAAAAACATGAGAAAAAGTTAAAAACATTGATAAAAAACAACAAGTGTTGATTTTCAACTTGACGGAAGACAACACGAGGGTTAAATGAATATGGGACACTGACAAAAAACAATTATCACAAAAAGCTAAAGTTATAATAATAAACAAAGTATTTCAATAAAAAAATATCAGTACTTTCCTGTAAACTGGAATTACACTGCAGTGTACTGTCTCTTAAAGGGACAGTACACTGCAGTGCACTGTCTCTTAAAGGGACAGTACACTGCAGTGTGACATTGATTGATACAAGAAGCAGTTGGAGCCGTTCGGGATTGTGCTAAATTTGACGAGATTACACCAAGCCTCGTAGTAACGACTATATTGTAGTGTAAAGAGAAGTACCTCCTCTCTTGGTTACCAGGGTAACCAGAGTACAAAGTCCCATGATCCCGCGGGGCCCGTGGTGGATGAGATGGTAAAGACATGTGGTTCCCCCTGTGTAGAGCGACCTGATTGGTCCACAAAGTTTGGGTTATTAATGGGTATTGTGCTCCGATTACGTGTGTGTGTGTGTGTGTGTGTGTGTGTGGGGGGGCAGCGGCTTATACACTGTCCCATATTCTATCTGCTTTTATATGTTAAACTGTTTTAACGGCTCTTTAATGATTAATGTCTTATACTGCACTGTAACTTTCACAATATTTTTAAGTAAAGCACTTTGAAATGTGCTGTACGAATAAAGCTGCCTTGCGTTGCCGTGCCAACAGGAGTTTGAGGTCCTGTCCCAGATCCGGGCGCTGCAGGCGTCCTGCTCCCAGTACAACCTGCCCCACCACCCCCGCATCGCTGCCTGGCTGCAGGGACACCGGCAGCTCTCGGACCAGGAGAGGTGAGCTCCACCAACCGTTAACGGCTACACCTTACGTTTCCCCCTCTCATTCCCCCTGCTCTGGCGTTTCCCCCTCTCATTCCCCCTGCTCTGGCGTTTCCCCCTGCTCTCATTCCCCCTGCTCTGGTGTTTCCCCTTCTCATTCCCCCCGCTCTCATTCCCCCTGCTCTCATTTTCCCTGCTTTGGCGTTTCCCCTCTCATTCCCCTGCTCTCGTTCCTCCTGCTCTGGCGTTTCCCCCTCTCAATCCCCTGCTCTCGTTCCCCTGCTCTGGTGTTTCCCCTTCTCATTCCCCTGCTCTGGCGTTTCCCCCTCTCATTCCCCTGCTCTGGTGTTTCCCCTTCTCATTCCCCCTGCTCTGGTGTTTCCCCCTCTCATTCCCCTGCTCCGGTGTTTCCCCCTCTCATTCCCCCTGCTCTGGTGTTTCCCCCTCTCATTCCCCCTGCTCTGGCGTTTCCCCCTCTCATTCCCCCTGCTCTAGTCAACATAAGTGAACTCCATGTGGACAAATAAAGGTGTGTTGCGTTCAGTATTTTCCCCTGAAAGGTTTGTCATCAGTGTGTATATATTAATCAAAATGTGCCGGCGCATGCTGAAAAATAGCCGATCGGCTAAAACTGGCGTTGATAAATTAATAAATAATCTTTGGAAGAAGGAATGAAGTTTTCACCGATGTTTTCCTCCCAGCTATGAACTGTCGAGACAGCTGGAGCCTCCGGTGGACTCGTGTTCGCCGACGGCCTGGAGCCACCGCAGACTCACGAAGAAGCTCTCCTCGTGAGTCTGGCGCACACACACACACACACACACACACACACACACACACACACACACAGTATCTGGTGGGGGTACAAACGGTATTTGCTTGGCGTTACTTACAAAGGACTCAATTGTTTGGAGTATAAATTGTTATGTGAGGTGTTAAAGGGTAATTTCAGTTTTTTCTTTCAACCCGTACCCTTATTTCCCCATAAATGCATGCATTAATGTCTAAATAACAGATGTAAGCACTTTAAAAAAAAAATATATATATATATATACAGACGTGCTCAAATTTGTTGGTACCCCTCCACAAAAAACGAAGAATGCACAATTTTCTCTGAAATAACTTGAAACGGACAAAAGTAATTGGCATCCACCATTATTTATTCCATATTTAATAGAAATCAGACTTTGCTTTTGATTTCTTATTCAACATAATATTGTAAATAAGAAAACAAATGAAAATGGCATGGACAAAAATGATGGGACCGCTAACCTAATATTTTGTTGCACAACCTTTAGAGGCAATCACTGCAATCAAACGTTTTCTGTAGCTCTCAATGAGACTTCTGCACCTGTTAACAGGTAGTTTGGCCCACTCTTCCTGAGCAAACTGCTCCAGCTGTCTCAGGTTTGATGGGTGCCTTCTCCAGACTGCAAGTTTCAGGTCTTTCCATAGATGTTCGATAGGATTCAAATCAGGACTCATAGAAGGCCACTTCAGAATAGTCCAATGTTTTGTTCCTATCCATTCTTGGGTGCTTTTAGCTGTGTGTTTTGGGTCATTATCCTGTTGGAGGACCCATGACCTGCGACTGAGACAGAGCTTTCTGACACTGGGCAGTACGTTTCGCTCCAGAATGCCTTGATAGTCTTGAGATTTCATTGTGCCCTGCACAGATTCAAGGCACCCTGTGCCAGGCGCAGCAAAGCAGCCCCAAAACATAACCGAGCCTCCTCCATGTTTCACTGTAGGTATGGTGTTCTTTTCTTTGAAAGCTTCATTTTTCGTCTGTGAACATAGAGCTGATGTGACTTGCCAAAAGCTCCAGTTTTGACTCATCTGTCCAAAGGACATTCTCCCAGAAGGATTGTGGCTTGTCAATATGCATTTTAGCAAATTCCAGTCTGGCTTTTTTATGTTTTTCTTTCAAAAGTGGAGTCCTCCTGGGTCTTCTTCCATGGAGCCCACTTTCGCTCAAAAAGCGACGGATGGTGCGATCAGAAACTGACGTACCTTCACCTTGGAGTTCAGCTTGTATCTCTTTGGCAGTTATCCTTGGTTCTTTTTCTACCATTCGCACTATCCTTCTGTTCAATCTGGGGTCGATTTTCCTCTTGCGCCACGCCCAGGAGTTGGCTATAGTTCCATGGACCTTAAACTTCTTAATAATATTTGCAACTGTTGTCACAGGAACATCAAGCTGCTTGGAGATGGTCTTGTAGCCTTTACCTTTACCATGCTTGTCTATTATTTTCTTTCTGATCTCCTCAGACAACTCTCTCCTTTGCTTTCTCTGGTCCATGTTCAGTGTGGTGCACACAATGATACCAAACAGCACAGTGACTACTTTTCTCCATTTAAATAGGCTGAATGACTGATTACAAGATTGGAGACATGTGTGATACTAATTAAAGAAACTAATTAGTTTGAAATATCACTATAATCCAATTATTTATTATCTTTTCCAAGGGGTACCAACAAATGTGTCCAGGCCATTTTAGAATATCTTTGTAGAATAAGCAATAATTCATCTCTTTTCACAGCTTCTTTACTTTATTCTATGACATACCAAAGGCATGCAAGTATACATGATAAAATAGCTTTTAATTTCATCACTTTTCAGGAGGAATGAAGCATTATTTCAATGAGCTGTAAGGGTACCAACAAATTTGAGCACATCTGTATATATATATATATATATATATATATATATATATATATATATATATATATATATTGGACCAATATATATATATATATATTGCCAATATTTAGCAAGAACGCAGTAACAGGTAGCTGGGATCTGGACTGCCATTTTAACCCTATAGGACAGATGTTCAGCATCAGTTAGAGTCCACTAAAAGTTCTGATTGGCCGCTGACAGACTCAGATTATTATTCTAATGTCTCACAACATTATGGGATGGATCCCTACAGAGATAGAGCTTCTTGTTAAAGAGTAAGATCCTTTTAGTTTAACATGAAACAGCGCCGAAATCACCATCACCAAACCCACCAGACTCCATGTAAATAACCAGTAATTTTAGCGTGTATAGAGCAGCATATCTCCACCAGACTCCATGTAAATAACCACTACTTTTAGCGTGTATAAAGCAGCATATCTTCACCAGACTCCATGTAAATAACCACTACTTTTAGCGTGTATAAAGCAGCATATCTCCACCAGACTCCATGTAAATAATCACTACTTTTAGCGTGTATAGAGCAGCATATCTCCACCAGACTCCATGTAAATAATCACTACTTTTAGCGTGTATAGAGCAGCATATCTCCACCAGACTCCATGTAAATAATCACTACTTTTAGCGTGATTAGAGTTAGCTTGTTTTCACATGTAAATGGGTGAATTAAGAGTTTATTTTTACCAAACCAGGGTGGTGATTGTTGGAACAACGGAAAGACGAACCAAGCCGGCTTTTCTTAGTATTATTTTGTTTCTGTGGACTTTGAATGAAGTGTGTTTTTATGATGATAAAATTACTGTTTATTTAAATGGAGTCTGGTGGTTTTAGCGATTTTTGGAGCTGCTTCAGATTACACACAAAAATAGCTTGGAAAAAAGATAGATAGATATACAATTAACTTATATAATGTGATGTAATCAATCTCTCAATATAAAACAGCACTATTATCATCATAAAAGGAGTTTTGTCTTTTAGATACAAGCTATAGCTGCATGTCTGTCTTCAGTCTCCTGACAGTGAACGATGGATCTAAAAATGTGAACGATGGATCTAAAAATGTCCCCGCGGACCAGATCAGCGTTTCGTCTTCTGGGTCCAGTGGATCTGAGATAGAGGATCCCTCCTCCCCGAACTCGGCCTGTCATATCAGACTGCAGGTACACTGTGGCTGTGTGTGTGTGTGTTCATGTGCATGCGTGCCTCATTGTTTTCTTTCTATACGTGCCCCGCCTTCGTCTAGAGGGCTGCTGTGTTCAGCACAACATCCACTATTTACACTCAAACAGACGCTGACACATCACCAGTCAGAAGGGAAACACAACGAATGGCTTTTGAAAACTGAAAAACTTACATAATCTGCCTTCACAAAAGGTCCTCATCAAAGCTTTAGTGCCTTTTTGATATTAATGAACGTCTGTTACATTCAAGCCGTTGCTAAATGAGTTGCTGCAAAGCTAAGAGTGTGTGTGTGTGTGTGTGTGTGTGTGTGTGTGTGTGTGTGTGTGTGTGTGTGTGTGTGTGTGTGTGGCATCATAGTTAGCGTGAGCAGTCAACAAGTGGAATTGAAATGCGGATTTTAAATAGCTTAAAGGTGCTGACACACCAAACTAGGCCTGCACGATTCGGGGAAAAATATGGATTTCTTTAGCTTAGAACTGATATGACGGTTCTCTGCCGTGATGTTTTTCTCATGAAGTGTAATGTATATTGCACACATGAACCATGATAAAACAAAACAAATTGGCAGTACCAAGCATAGTTTTTTGTTTTTTTGGCACCTATAGCACATCACCACAAGCCTGTAAACATGGAGGCGTCAGTGAGGAGAAGGGAGAGCATTGCAGAGCTCTTTCTTTTAATGGCGTGTATACTGTCACATGGGAAACTACATGTACAGTGGGGCTCCAAAGTGGGGGGGGGGTGCATGCTAGAAACTCAGCAGGAGGCCCAAACTTTTGCAGACGCCATTTTTTTGTTTTAAGTTATTTTGAAAGTGTAAATGATGGAAATAAAATCTAACTTTTTGTGACATTTTGTACGAATATCTAATCTGTCATTTGATGCCTTTTGGAGAATTTTTCCATCATTTCTTGGCTTCTTTATGCACATTAATACACATTTTTACCTGGGGGGCCCAAACTTTCGAGCCCCAATGTAGATAATGTGAATCGTTTTTTGAATCAAAAATCGATATTGAATCGTGACCTTTTCTGAATGGTGCTCCCTTAATATTTCGTCCCTTGTTTTTGTCTCCCCCTGCAGTCCTTTCACAGCTCCTGCAACAACGTGTCGGAGACGTTTTCTTCTTCCTCCTTGTCCTCGTCTTCCTGCTCCTCAGCCACTTTCCCTCCAGACTCTCCCCCTCCGAGCAGTTCTTCCTCCGACCGCCGGGCAGATCTTTGCTCTCCGGCCACGTCGGGCGCCGCGTCGGGCGCCACGTCGGGCACCCCGTCAGGCACCACGTCAGGCGCCACGTCGGGCACCCCGTCAGGCACCACGTCAGGCGCCACGTCGGGCACCCCGTCAGGCACCACGTCAGGCGCCACGTCGGGCACCCCGTCAGGCACCCCGTCAGGCGCCACGTCAGACGCCACGTCGGGCACCCCGTCAGGCACCCCGTCGGGCACCCCGTCAGGCACCCCGTCAGGCGCCACGTCAGACGCCACGTCGGGCACCCCGTCAGGCACCCCGTCGGGCACCCCGTTGGGCGCCGGCGCTCGGCCAAAGCCCCCTCTGGTTTCCCACCACAAGCGCTCGGTGTCCATGACGTCGCTGCCCGTTTATAACCGGCAGGTGGGCGACTCCTGCATCGTCAGGGTGAGCGTGGACCTGGGCCACAACAACGGCAACATGTACAAAAGCATCCTGGTGAGTTCCTCCTCCGCTAACGTTACCGCTAACGTTACTGCTACCGCTACAGGGAATGTAAGAAGATATTGGGAAATATTTTTAATATTCTTTCAGTGATATGTTTAAAACCCAAGTAGACCCCGACTGTATGTGTATGTATGTATGTATGTATATATATATATATATATATACTCACCTAAAGGATTATTAGGAACACCTGTTCAATTTCTCATTAACGCAATTATCTAATCAACCAATCACATGGCAGTTGCTTCAATGCATTTAGGGGTGTGGTCCTGGTCCAGACCATCTCCTGGACTCCAAACTGAATGTCAGAATGGGAAAGAAAGGTGATTTAAGACATTTTGAGCGTGGCCTGGTTGTTGGTGCCAGACGGGCCGGTCTGGGTATTTCACCATCTGCTCAGTTACTGGGATTTACACCCACAACCATTTCTAGGGTTTACAAAGAATGGGGGGAAAGGGAAAAACATCAAGAATGCAGCAGTCCTGGGGGGGGGAAATGCCTTGTTGATGCTCGAGGTCAGAGGAGAATGGATAGAAGAGTAACTTTGACTGAAATAACCACTCGTTACAACCGAGGTAGCAGGAAAGCATTTGTGAAGCCACAACACGCACAACCTTGAGGGGGGCTACAACAGCAGAAGACCCCACCGGGTACCACTCATCTCCACTACAAATAGGAGAAAGAGGCTACAATCTGCAAGAGCTCACCAAAATGGGACAGTTGAAGACTGGAAACATGTTGCTGGTCTGATGAGTCTGGTTTCTGTTGAGACCTTCAGATGTAGAGTCACAACAGAATGAGAACATGGATCCATCAGGCCTTGTTACCACTGTGCAGGCTGGTGGTGGTGGTGTAATGGTGGGGGGGATGTTTTCTTGGCACACTTTAGGCCCCTTAGTGCCATTGGGCCTGGTTTAAATGCCCCGGCCTACCTGAGCATGGTTTCTGACCATGTCCCCCCCTTTATGGC
>JABXJD010000372.1:315000-345000 GCA_013375575.1 Percina caprodes
CACAGACACTTGAACCGGGACGGCTCGAAGACAGATGGACGGACCTGTTGACACTAATCCTCCGTATGAGGTAATGGAGTGTGTGTGTGTGTGTGTGTGTGTGTGTGTGTGTGTGTGCACTCCTCCCTGCCACTCCTGACTTGCTGACTGACCTACTTAACCGGGGACTCACGTGGCACCAAAGCAAACACACACTAACCGTTTCTTTCCCAGAAGCTAATATACTGTGTGTGTGTGTGTGTGTGTGTGTGTGCGTGTGTGTGTGTGTGCGTGTGTGTGTGTATAAGGGAATGTGTGTTGACTCTAGGAACTATTTTAAGAACTGTCCTAACCTAGATAGACCGGTTGTTCTCAGAGCCGAGCCCTAACGATGATGACTGATTATAGTTTACAGTAGTGAGATGCCAGGTACTCAAAACAACCTCCCTCCACAATAAAAGATATTAAAAGTAATTGTTCATACACTGATCTGTAACTTTTATTTTTGTATTTCCTGAGTTAAGTCTGCTCTGTTGGTAATCGTTGTTTCGAGTCTTTGCAGCCGGGAATGACTGTGTTCTAACCTTAGCGGTCCGCTGACCCACTGCCGCTGGGTCTAACGTTAGCGGTCCGCTGACCCACTGCTGCTGGGTCTAACGTTAGCGGCCCGCTGACCCACTGCCGCTGGGTCTAACGTTAGCGGTCTGCTGACCCACTGCCGCTGGGTCTAACGTTAGCGGTCCGCTGACCCACTGCCGCTGGGTCTAACGTTAGCGGTCTACTGACCCGCTGCTGCTGGGTCTAACGTTAGCGGTCTGCTGACCCACTGCTGCTGGGTCTAACGTTAGCGGTCCGCTGACCCACTGCCGCTGGGTCTGCGTTAGCGGTCCGCTGACCCACTGCTGCTGAGTCTAACGTTAGCGGTCCGCTGACCGCTGCCGCTGGGTGTAACGTTAGCGGTCTGCTGACCTAGTGCTGCTGGGTCTAACGTTAGCGGTCCGCTGACCTAGTGCCGCTGGGTCTAACGTTAGCGGTCCTCTGACCCACTGCTGCTAGGTCTAACGTTAGCGGTCCACTGACCCACTGCTGCTGGGTCTAACGTTAGCGGTCCGCTGACCTAGTGCTGCTGGGTCTAACGTTAGCGGTCCGCTGACACTGTTGCTGGGTCTAACGTTAGCGGTCCGCTGACCCACTGCCGCTGGGTCTAACGTTAGCGGCCTGCTGACCCACTGCCGCTGGGTCTAACGTTAGCGGCCCGCTGACCCACTGCTGCTGGGTCTAACGTTAGCGGTCCGCTGACCCACTGCTGCTGGGTCTAACGTTAGCGGTCCGCTGACCTAGTGCTGCTGGGTCTAACGTTAGCGGTCCGCTGACCTAGTGCCGCTGGGTCTAACGTTAGCGGTCCTCTGACCCACTGCTGCTGGGTCTAACGTTAGCGGTCCGCTGACACTGCTGCTGGGTCTAACGTTAGCGGTCCGCTGACCCACTGCCGCTGGGTCTAACGTTAGCGGTCTGCTGACCCACTGCTGCTGGGTCTAACGTTAGCGGTCCGCTGACCCAGTGCCGCTGGGTCTAACGTTAGCGGTCCGCTGACCCACTGCTGCTGGGTCTAACGTTAACGGTCCGCTGACCCACTGCTGCTGGGTCTAACGTTAGCGGTCCGCTGACCCACTGCCGCTGGGTCTAACGTTAGCGGTCCGCTGACCCACTGCCGCTGGGTCTAACGTTAGCGGTCCGCTGACCCACTGCCGCTGGGTCTAACGTTAGCGGTCCGCTGACCCAGTGCCGCTGGGTCTAACGTAAGCGGTCCGCTGACCCACTGCTGCTGGGTCTAACGTTAGCGGTCCGCTGACCCACTGCCGCTGGGTCTAACGTTAGCGGTCCGCTGACCCACTGCCGCTGGGTCTAACGTTAGCGGTCCGCTGACCCACTGCCGCTGGGTCTAACGTTAGCGGTCCGCTGACCCACTGCCGCTGGGTCTAACGTTAGCGGTCCGCTGACCCACTGCCGCTGGGTCTAACGTTAGCAGTCCTCTGACCCACTGCCGCTGGGTCTAACGTAAGTGGTCTGCTGACCCACGTGTACGATGTAAATGTGATTTTACTGTAGGTGGTCAGGCAAAAACATAATAATACTAATTTTCTTACTCTGTTATCTAATTTGCTTCCACAAATCCATTAATGATCTATTAAAACTGAACTTTAACCATGTGACATTTCACCTATATTTTGTGTAGTTCAGCGGCGAAGGCCTTTTGCACAACAGACCCAATAAAAACAAGATATTTTTACATTTCGCAACAAGCCCTTGCCCCCTTTAATTCTTCTTGGTCTTTTATCTGGTTTTCCTTTTATTACAAACCAGCGAGTTGTGTCTACGCTCCAAGGTCTCGCAGATGTCTGCATATAAACAATGATCTGTTGTTACAGCATGTTTTTTTTAGTTCGGGATTAGTGAGAATGAGAGGGGGGGGATGAAGAGAGAGAGAGAGAGACGTGATAGAGAGAGATGGTGAGCTACAGAGACATGGACTGACATACAAGGCCCGTCATTGTCCGAGAGCTACAGTATAGAGCCGGGCTGGCACAATAAAGCAGATACACATGGAGGCCTGCGAGGAATCTCGGCTCCTGGCCCGGTCCCTTTTGTCTGTGGCAGGAAGCATCGCTGCTGTGTGGGGGGGGAGAACGTATCCTGAAAACATGTCAGTCAACAGGACACTCTGTTGTTGGAGGTTTCTGATGGATGCCCTGCATTTCTTTAAGGGTAACTTGGACAGCTTTGGACCCTATTTTCCCATTTCTTTGTGTGTTTAACTCTAGCCTGACCAGCCAGACCCACATCATCCAGATGTTGGGTCTGGGAGCTCCCCATTGGCTGGGCTCAATCCAAGGGGCGGGACAAATGTTTGTCTTTCAAATTGCCTCTGCACGCTGCACGCTAGCGCTCCGACCAATCAGAGCAACGCTGGCTGATAGATTAAATTTTAACGTCCAAACACATCTTCCTATTTTTTAAGAAAGACTTCAGAGTTTCACTCCAAGTCTTCAGAGTCGCGGCCAAAGACCGCCGTCCTCCAGCAGCAGCGGCCATCTTCTTTGTCAACAAAGGCAGGGAATTCACACAGATCCGTCGCAACTCCGCCATCATTATGTTAAGCCCCGCCCACTGACTCTATACACGATGTTATTGGCCTGACCAAATTTTTTTTTTTCAGCTCTCAAGCCATCGGCTAGTTGCTCCGACCCTGGCTGCAGATTACATTTGCTGCTGCTAGCGTACGTCTTGATAGGCTAGCATACGTCTTGATAGGCTAGCATACATCTTGATAGGCTAGCATACGTCTTGATAGGCTAGCATACATCTTGATAGGCTAGCATACATCTTGATAGGCTAGCATACATCTTGATAGGCTAGCATTCGTCTTGATAGGCTAGCATACATCTTGATAGGCTTTCGTACATCTTGATAGGCTAGCATACATCTTGATAGGCTAGCATACATCTTGATAGGCTAGCGTACATCTTGATAGGCTAGCGTACATCTTGATAGGCTAGCGTACATCTTAATAGGCTAGCGTACATCTTAATAGGCTAGCATACGTCTTGATAGGCTAGCATACATCTTGATAGGCTTTCGTACATCTTGATAGGCTAGCATACATCTTGATAGGCTTTCGTACATCTTGATAGGCTAGCGTGGGTCATCTTATTTAACATAGAATATAATTTCAGTGTCACTTTCGATAAGAGGACGCCTCTGTTGCTTTGCACAGTTTATAAAATAAATTAATTTTTTTGCAGCTCAATCTGTAAAAAAAAAAAAAAAATCCTGAGAAAATCGTGAGTCGGATTGAGGACCTATGGTCATGAAGGCTGGGTCATGACCGAAAGAACGAGGTCCAGGGTACAAGCGGCCGGAATGGGTTTCCTCAGGAGGGGGGCAGGCGTCTCCCTTAGAGATCGGGTGAGAAGCTCAGTCATCCGAGAGGAGCTCGGAGTAGAGCCGCTGCTCCTTCACGTCAAAAGGAGCCAGTTGAGGTGGTTCAGGGATCTGGTGAGGATGCCTCCTGGGCGCCTCCCTAGGGAGGTGGTCCAGGCATGCCCAGCTGGGAGGAGGGCTCGGGGAAGACCCAGGACTAGGTGGAGAGATTATATCTCCAACCTGGCCTGGGAACACCTCGGGATCCCCCAGTCGGAGCTGGTTGATGTGGCTCGGGAAAGGGAAGTTTGGGGTCCCCTACTGGAGCTGCTGCCCCCACGACCCGATACCGGATAAGCGGATGAAGATGGATGGATGGATGGATGGATGGTTTGAGTAATTTCTTACGAAAGAAAAGGCAAACTTCTCTGACTACAGCTTAAATATGAATATCGTCTAGCGTCTCCTCTCCTGTGGGACAGGAAGCTGAATGTCTTTGAGTTGGGGACAAAACGAGACATCCGAGCACGTCTTCTTGGGCTTTTTGGGGACACACGGACTAATCGAGAAAATAGTCGACTTTGATGAGTTTGCCGACGCCCATTTTGCTTCTTGTAGACGAGCTTTAACACCCGGGAACGTTCCCGACCCGCTGACGCGTAACGGTCGCAGACATTCCTGCAGCCGTGGAATCCGAAGCCAGCGGAGACACGTGGCTTTGGGGCGGTTGGGTCAGTTGGTTTGTGATTCCCCGCAGGCTGCTGTTTATGGCCCGGATTCCTGGAGCAGAGGGGCTGTTTCCTCAGAAGTCAGGGAGGGAGGCAGGGAGGGAGGGAGGGAGGCAGGGAGGGAGGCAGGGAAAGGGGGGTCGACAAGCAACACAGCCATGTTAGGGAAAGCCCAATCTGAATTTTAAAGCATGCACTCCTGTGCTGGGGCTTCTCTTTTACCCCTGATCCACCGCCCCCTTCGCCCCCTTCCCTGCTCCTCTTTACCCCTCAGCTGTTTGTAAAGTTATTTCGTGGAAGAGCAAGAGCAAGGCGGGGCTGAAGAAAGTGGGAGGGGCCGACCCACATTCTGCAAGGATACCACAAAGCTCAAAGGCTGATTGGCTGATACCTATTTTTGGTTCAGATGACGGGAGGGGACCAGATTCTGATTTCCAAAAAAAAAAAAAAAGAGGACACTCGGCCGGCCAGACGGGCTTCTCAGACGTTAACGAACATGCTTTATTATGCCTCAATGGTACAAAATAACTTATGTGATAAAATACGTAACAACCTGTAACAAAATAATAGCTTTTTCAAATAAATAAATATGAAATAATAAATATGACCTATTCTGTGTCAGATTCAACTAAATATCTCTTAAAACCTTTTCTGTGTAAAAAGATCAGGTTTTTGGTGTCCATGTGAGCTTTGGGATAGACACTGAAGCATATGTGCTATCATAATCTATAATAAAATATATATATATATATATATATATATATATATATATATATATATATATATATATATATATATATATATATATATATATATATATATATAAGGCAGCCTCTCAGGAATTACGTCATGCATCAAAGTACTATACCGTAGTATTGTGTGCAAAGCACCAGTCAATTTAAGTACACGCTTAATGCTATTGGTCCCATGAAAAACAGTGAAAACCGGACATTTTCATTTATAACCCCCCCCCCCCCTTTCCAATAAAGCTTCTATATCCGAAATTTGAGTTTCTTTCAACCACATTTTCCCAAAAAGTAACGTGGATGGTTCCCAACAACACTCGTCACAAGTTACTCAGTTCACTACTTTCATTGAATTTGGGTGTTTTTACTCAATTTTATACATTTGGAGAAAAGAATAATATAATAACAAGAAAAGAAGAAATAATTACAAATGTCAAAAAAAGTGATTCTAAAGAGAGAAAATTTTCAATAAAAGTGACTAAAATGTGAAAAAAATGTCAAAAAGTAACAAAAATGTCAAAAAAGAGAGTAATACAGAGACACACACACACACAAATACAGAGACACACACACACACACACACAAAAATACAGAGACACACACACACACAAATACAGAGACACACACACACACACACACACACACACACACAAATACAGAGACACACACACAAATACAGAGACACACATACACTCTCACACACACTCACATTCACACTCTCTCTCTCTCTCACACTCAGAGACACACACACACACTCTCTCTCTCTCTTTCTCTCACACACACTCACATTCACACTCTCTCTCTCTCTCACACTCAGAGACACACACACACACTCTCTCTCTCTCTTTCTCTCACACACACTCACATTCACACTCACACACACTTACACACACAAACACACTCTCTCTCTCTCTCACACACACACAGAGACACACAAACACACACACACACACACCCCCCTTTGACTGTGACTTTCTACAGGGCCACTGAGCCTGGAGCTCTTCCAAAGTCAACACATGGCCGGCTGCCATTTCTGTTGTTTTTGGCGATGAAGATTTGGCCTCCAACCGTCTCCAGTGATAGAGCTGTAGGCTTCAGATAAATCCAGTGATAGAGCTGTAGGCTTCAGATAAATCCAGTGATAGAGCTGTAGGCTTCAGATAAATCCAGTGATAGAGCTGTAGGAGCTTCAGATAAATCCAGTGATAGAGCTGTAGGAGCTTCAGTTAAATCCAGTGATAGAGCTGTAGGCTTCAGATAAATCCAGTGATAGAGCTGCAGGAGCTTCAGTTAAATCCAGTGATAGAGCTGTAGGAGCTTCAGTTAAATCCAGTGATAGAGCTGTAGGAGCTTCAGATAAATCCAGTGATAGAGCTGCAGGAGCTTCAGTTAAATCCAGTGATAGAGCTGTAGGAGCTTCAGTTAAATCCAGTGATAGAGCTGTAGGAGCTTCAGTTAAATCCAGTGATAGAGCTGTAGGAGCTTCAGTTAAATCCAGTGATAGAGCTGTAGGAGCTTCAGTTAAATCCAGTGATAGAGCTGTAGGAGCTTCAGTTAAATCCAGTGATAGAGCTGTAGGCTTCAGATAAATCCAGTGATAGAGCTGTAGGAGCTTCAGTTAAATCCAGTGATAGAGCTGCAGGAGCTTCAGTTAAATCCAGTGATAGAGCTGCAGGAGCTTCAGTTAAATCCAGTGATAGAGCTGTAGGAGCTTCAGTTAAATCCAGTGATAGAGCTGCAGGAGCTTCAGTTAAATCCAGTGATAGAGCTGTAGGCTTCAGTTAAATCCAGTGATAGAGCTGTAGGAGCTTCAGATAAATCCAGTGATAGAGCTGCAGGAGCTTCAGTTAAATCCAGTGATAGAGCTGCAGGAGCTTCAGTTAAATTCAGTGATAGAGCTGTAGGAGCTTCAGTTAAATCCAGTGATAGAGCTGCAGGAGCTTCAGTTAAATCCAGGGATAGAGCTGTAGGCTTCAGTTGAGGCGTAGTTACCGACTGTCATGGAAATATCTGGTGAAAGGTTAAGAATGTCTTGTTTTTAATTGTTTTTTTGTTCCTCTCGTTGCTTCTCTGGCTGAAAAACATTCATGTCCTAAATTTCAGCTGTGGATTGAAAACAAAAACAGAGACACACACACACACACACACACACACACACCTTTATTTAACCCTCATGTTGCACACATCTCTACTTTATTAATTTTGGGGCGTCTTATTCAATTTTATAGCATTTGAAACCAAATTGAAGTGTTTTTGAAATAGTATTGAGAGTAAAAGTTGACATATTCCAGTCTGTGATTATCATCAACATCCATTCCTTTAATTTTAGTCTCAATAATTCCTAATTTCTGCTTTTCTAACTCAAACATTAGGTATAATTTCCGATAAATGAGGTTCATTGACCATAAATTCCAAAAATAACTGTAAAACTAAAGTTAATAAGTTTAACCTAGCGTTGACATTGAAAAAAAGGATCAAAAGTGTTGAAAAAGTGATAAATCGATAAAAAGCGTCAACAAAAGTGTTGATTTTCAATTCTGACGGGAAGACGACACGAGGGTTAACGACGCTGACGACGTGGTTAAAACCGCGACGGTTACGTTCTCGGCTTCAATAGGACAGAAAACGCTCCCGTGGGTCGTACTAGAGGAGAAAACAACCGGAGGAACAAAGATGTCGCCGTATGGTTTGAAATTACTTAATAAAGGAATACGGAGTAATGCAGTTCAATGGAAACAACACGTTGTCTTTATCGTCGCTGGAGTGCTGTGTAACGGCAGCGTCAGGTGTTCAGGTGTTCATAGCTGTGTAATCTCGGGGAGACGTTATGTCATGCCGTGATTTCTTGTCCTGCTCTTTGAAATTCAGAGGGTTCATTGGATGGTAAATCTGTTCCATGTTACGCAGCAGTGTTGCACAACAGATCTCTTTCAACACATCCTGTGTAACCTGGCGTGACCTCATATGGGCTCATATGAACACCTGAGGAAACACCTGAGAAAGGGACTCGCTGGGCGGTGGCGGAGGCTCTGGAGGGCTCTGGTGGAGCTGCAGTCAGGGAGGGTGGGTGTGGGTGTGTGTGTGTGTGTGTGTCCGTGTGTGTGTGTGTGTGTGGGGGTGCGGCAGAGTGACCATAAACGCACAAACAACAAAATTTGTGGTGTTTGTTTCACCCTCACCTCTTGCATTGCTACTGTGAGTTCATCCACTGTTTGTCAGGGAGGTGTGTGTGTGTGTGTGTGTGTGTGTGTGTGTGTGTGTGTGTGTGTGTGTGTGTGTGTTGGGTGGGGCTGCAGTCGGGTGGTGTTTTTTAACGGCCTTGTGGCCCAACAGGAAGGAAGGAATGACGCAGCTGGCTCTTTGTTTTTACTCCCTACGATGTTACCCTTTATCATTACTTACTATTTAAGCAGTTGCACATTTTTGTATTCCCAAATTGTACATATTCAAATATTAGTTCTTGTATATATGTATATGTTCTCATATTGTATCCTAGTATTTCATTTATATTTATATTATGTGCTGTGTGACTGATTTTGCTGCTGCAACACTGTAATTTCCCATTTCATTAATAAATAAATTATACATATCTTGATATATAAGTGGCACCTGACTATAAGTCGCAGGACCAGCCAAACTATGAAAAAAATGGGATTTATAATCCAGAAAATACGGTAATTGTGTGTAAGAATCACGTTTTGTTTCGTTTTACTTCATGAAACACTCCTATTAGTTTCAGTACTAACTCTTCTTTCTCATCCCTCGCTCCATCACCCTCCCCTAGATTCGTTCTTGCACCCACCCCCCCCCTGTAAAAGGGACCCAGGTAACACGAGCGTCCCGTTTCTGCTCTGTTTACCAAGAGCCTCTCTGCTGCCAGAGACAAACAACAGTGACAGGGATGGAGCCATCGATCCATCCTCCCTCCCTCCCCCACCCCCCCCCCCCTCCCTTCCAGCATACACACTGACCTACTTTTACTCCTGACCTGTTTATGCAAGCTCTGGCACAGCAGCCGCTTAAAGTCAAATCAGCAAAAGGCTGCCGCTCCTCGCAGGGAGTGTCACCTTGGCACAGTCCAATTCTTTAAGAAGTGATACCGTAATATAGGTAATATAGCACCCTCACAAAGTGCTTCTCCAGGGAAACATTGTCAAAAATAAGACTAGCGATGTAACGATGCATCGTGAATCTGTTCAAAATGGATCTAAATGTGTAAATGAAAGTTTTCCAACCGGTTAAGATAAAAAAAAAAGATCACGATGCAATTTTTAGACGTTCTAGGGTACGTAATCTCCTTTATTATTAATTATTTCACTTGTTTGACTTCAGACGTCACTACGTCTTCTTAGATTATTTGAAGAGATTTTCTATTTATTTAGATGTGGGATTTGTTTAAAAAATATATATAATACAAAAAATACATTTAAATAAATTTTTCATATAATTTTATTATTGTTATTTAAGATAAAATATTCAGTGTCACTTTTGATAAGATAGTAATGGTATTATGGTAATAAAGGAATATGTTTCAGGCTGATTCTGTTAAAAAGAAAATCGTTTCATGAACTTAAATCGTGTATTGTGTGTTGTGTATTGTGTGTTGTGTATCGTGTGTTGTGTATCGTGTGTTGTGTGTTGTGAGTTAAATGAGTCGTTAAATCCCCAAAAAAGACTCAATGAGAGTGAAAATGACACATTAGAAATTAAAAAAATTAAAAAACTTGAAAACAAATCAAAACTACAAACCTGAGACAAAGACAGCTGAAACAGGTGAGAAGTGAGAAAGGAATTCATGTTTACTGAACAACACCCTGTGTGTGTGTGTGTGTGTGTGTGTGTGTGTGTGTGTGTGTGTGTGTGTGTGTGTGTGTGTGTGTGTCATTGATGCGTCAGCTTGCAAAACAAAGCACCTCTTTGAGGCTAAGATCAAGTTAGTGCACTGGGTTAACCTCTCTCTCTCCCCCCCTCCCTCTCTCTCTCCTCTTTCCCTTCCTCTGTCCCCCCTCCCTCTCTCTCTCCCTCCTTCCCTCTCTTCCTCTCTCCCCTCTCTCTCTCTCTCTCTCTCTCCCCATTCCCTTTCTCCCTGCCCCTCTCTCCCTCTTTCCCTTCCTCTCTCCCTTCCTTTCTCTCTCTCCCTCCTTCCCTCTCTTCCTCTCTCCCCCTCTCTCTCTCTCCCCCATTCCCTCTCTCTCTCTCTCTCTCTCTCTCTCTCTCTCTCTCTCCCCATTCCCTTTCTCCCTGCCCCCCTCTCCCTCTTTCCCTTCCTCTCTCCCCCCTCCCTCTTTTTCTCTCTCTCCTTCCCTCTTTCCCTCCTTCCCTCTCTTCCCCCTCTCTCTCTCTTTCTCCCTCCCTCCTCTCCCTCTTTCCTTTCCTCCCTCGCCCTCCCTCTCTCTCCCACTTCCTTTCTCTCTCTCCCTCCTTCCCTCTCTTCCTCTCTCCCCCTCTCCCTCCCCCCCTCTCTCCCTCCCTCCTCTCCCTCTTTCCCTTCCTCCCTCACCCTCCCTCTCTCTCCCACTTCCTTTCTCTCTCTCCCTCCCTCTCTCTCTCCCTCTTTCCCTCTCCCTCCCTCTCTCTCCTCTCCCTCTTTCCCTCTCTTCCTCTCCCCCTCCCCCTCCTCTCTCTCTCTCCCTCCCTCCTCTCCCTCTTTCCCTTCCTCCCTCACCCTCCCTCTCTCTCCCACTTCCTTTCTCTCTCTCCCTCCCTCTCTCTCTCCCTCTTTCCCTCTCCCTCCCTCTCTCTCCTCTCCCTCTTTCCCTCTCTTCCTCTCCCCCCTCCCCCTCCCTCTCTCTCTCTCCCTCCCTCCTCTCCCTCTTTCCCTTCCTCTCTCGCCCTCCCTCCCTCTCCCTCCCTCTCTCTCCCTCCCCCTCTGTTCCCCTTCGCTGCTCCTCCCTTTGGCCTTTCATGTTGTTGTGCACACGACCCCGTTTTCTTAAGAAGGGAGACAAAGACAAAATGGATGTTTTAAGATACAGTGTGATTATCATCAACACATTTTATAGACTAATTGATAAAAATGAAAAATTTTCTGTAGATTAACGATTAATCAACCATGAAATTAATCACCAACTATTTTGATACTAGATTAATCAGTTTGAGTCAATGTCAGGACATTTAGAACAGATAAGAATGTGACAATGATTAGATTAATCTTGATTAAATATTTTAATTGTTTGACAGCACTAATTTATACATTTTTGCATTTAAAGTAATATGAACCCTAATTAAGTGTTAGGCCCCCAGTCTGTCCTTAATTGCAGGAGTGACGCCCGGTGTGCAGGAGTCAGGGTTCCAGCAGCAGCTCATCTCCTCTAATCACTCCTGCTCTCCCCCACTTCACTCCTGCTCTCCCCCACTTCACTCCTGCTCTCCCCCACTTCACTCCTGCTCTCCCCCACTTCACTCCTGCTCTCCACCACTCCAGCTCTCCCCCACTCCTGCTCTCCATCACTCCTGCTCTCCCCCACTCCTGCTCTCCATCACTCCTGCTCTCCCCCACTCCTGCTCTCCATCACTCCTGCTCTCCCCCACTTCACTCCTGCTCTCCACCACTCCTGCTCTCCCCCACTTCACTCCTGCTCTCCACCACTCTGCTCTCCCCCACTTCACTCCTGCTCTCCCCCACTCCTGCTCTCCCCCACTTCACTCCTGCTCTCCACCACTCCTGCTCTCCCCCACTTCACTCCTGCTCTCCCCACTCCTGCTTTCCCCACTTCACTCCTGCTCTCCCCTCCTGCTCTCCCCCACTTCACTCCTGCTCTCCCCACTTCACTCCTGCTCTCCCCCACTCCTGCTCTCCCCCACTTCACTCCTGCTCTCCCCCACTTCACTCCTGCTCTCCCCCACTTCACTCCTGCTCTCCATCACTCCTGCTTTCCCCCACTTCACTCCTGCTCTCCCCCACTCCTGCTCTCCCCCACTCCTACTCTCCATCACTCCTGCTCTCCCCCACTCCTGCTCTCCCCCACTTCACTCCTGCTCTCCCCCACTTCACTCCTGCTCTCCCCCACTTCTGCTCTCCCCCACTCCTGCTCTCCCCCACTTCACTCCTGCTCTCCCCCACTCCTGCTCTCCCCACTTCACTCCTGCTCTCCCCCACTTCACTCCTGCTCTCCACCACTCCTGCTCTCCATCACTCCTGCTCTCCACCACTCCTGCTCTCCCCCACTTCACTCCTGCTCTCCCCTTCACTCCTGCTCTCCACCACTCCTGCTCTCCCCTTCACTCCTGCTCTCCACCACTCCTGCTCTCCACCACTCCTGCTCTCCCCCACTTCTGCTCTCCCCCACTCCTGCTCTCCCCCACTTCACTCCTGCTCTCCCCCACTTCACTCCTGCTCTCCCCCACTCCTGCTCTCCCCCACTTCACTCCTGCTCTCCCCCACTTCACTCCTGCTCTCCCCCGCTCCTGCTCTCCCCCACTCCTGCTCTCCCCCACTCCTGCTCTCCCCCACTTGTGCTCTCCACACTGGATCTCTGGATTATCGGACACGGACCCTCAGAAACACGGTACCCCACCCGCTCTGCACCCCGGACTCCCACTGGATCTGGATTTTGGACTTTGCTTTTCCCTGTTGCGTCCCCTAACTTGGACATTGGAATAAACCAGTTAAACCATCATGTTTGTCTCTGTGTTGTCTGCATTTTCAACCTGGAACTGGGTTCAACCTAGTTCCACACGTAACATTAAGAAGGCAGTTAGGAAGTTGGGCCGGTCTGGGACAGTTGGACTGGTCCGGGACAGTTGGGCTGCAGCAGCAGTCAGAGGCTCAGACTGGCTTAGTCCCTCACATCACACACAGCTGACTCTCTGAGTTTGCAGCGTGGCCCACTTTGATCCCCCGCTATAAATAATCAGGATGTTGGCAGGACACACCTGTTCCCAGTCACCACGTCAGAGCACAGATGGAGTGTAGAACTTTAGCAGTGAATATATACATGTATTGAGGTCTGTGTATTTAGGTCTGTGTATTGAGGTCTGTGGATGTATGTATGCGTATGTAGGTAGTACCCTATATCATCACATACCCTTCACCATATAGAGATCGGCATGGTGTTATTTCAGTTATCCTAATAGCTGGTTTGATTTGCATTGAAAGAAGATCTTATGGAATGTTCCCCATGCTAATCTATGTATGGTGAAGGGTATGTGATGATGTGGGGGCCCCCTTGTATTTTAATATAGGGAGGTGTATACTTATGCCCCTGTATTTTAACATAGGGGGGTGTATACTTATGCCCCCTGTATTTTAACATAGGGGGGTGTATACTTATGCCCCTATATTTTAACATAGGGGGGTGTATACTTATGCCCCTGTATTTTAACATGGGGGGGGTGTATACTTATGCCCCTGTATTTTAACATAGGGGTGTATACTTATGCCCCCTGTATTTTAACATGGGGGGGGGTGTATACTTATGCCCCTGTATTTTAACATAGGGGTGTATACTTATGCCCCTGTATTTTAACATAGGGTGTATACTTATGCCCCTATATTTTAACATAGGGGTGTATACTTATGCCCCTGTATTTTAACATAGGGGTGTATACTTATGCCCTGTATTTTAACATAGGGGTGTATACTTATGCCCCTGTATTTTAACATAGGGGTGTATACTTATGCCCCTGTATTTTAACATAGGGGGTGTATACTTATGCCCCTGTATTTTTACATGGGGGTGTATACTTATGCCCCTGTATTTTAACATAGGGGGTGTATACTTATGCGCCTGTATTTTAACATAGGGGTGTATACTTATGCCCCCTGTATTTTAACATAGGGGGTGTATACTTATGCCCCTGTATTTTAACATAGGGGGTGTATACTTATGCCCCCTGTATTTTAACATACAGGTATACACCCCCCTATGTATTTTAACATAGGGGGGTGTATACTTATGCCCCCTGTATTTTAACATAGTGGGTGTATACTTATGCCCCTGTATTTTAACATAGGGGGGTGTATACTTATGCCCCCTGTATTTTACCATAGGGGGTGTATACTTATGCCCCCTGTATTTTAACATAGGGGGTGTATACTTATGCCCCTGTATTTTAACATAGGGGGGTGTATACTTATGCCCCTGTATTTTAACATAGGGGGGTGTATACTTATGCCCCTGTATTTTAACATAGGGGGTGTATACTTATGCCCCTGTATTTTAACATAGGGGTGTATACTCATGCCCCTGTATTTTAACATAGGGGGTGTATACTTATGCCCCTGTATTTTAACATAGGGGGGTGTATACTTATGCCCCTGTATTTTAACATAGGGGGGTGTATACTTATGCCCCTGTATTTTAACATAGGGGGGTGTATACTTGTGCCCCTGTATTTTAACATAGGGGGTGTATACTTGTGCCCCTGTATTTTAACATAGGGGGGTGTATACTTATGCCCCTGTATTTTAACATAGGGGGGTGTATACTTATGCCCCCTGTATTTTAAGCCGACAGTTGGGTGAAAGAACAGAGAAAAGCAGTTTTCATGATATGTTGATAAAGTCAACATTTGTTTTTATTTTATTTTTTCCACTTTGGAAATGCTCCCCTATTCCACAATGAACATTAGTGTCTTTACATACATATTCATGGCAAAAGGAAGCGATGGTAACGACCGACCAGACCAACCACCACCCATCTCTGAACACCACACCATCTTTGCCTGTTATCTTTTTTTGTTTTCTGTCTTTTTCTTAAAACCATCAGCAAAAAACCACAAACATTACTGATTAATACACACTGAAGAAGAGCCGAGGGGGCAGAGGAGGAATGAGGCAAATACATGTCATCACAGTCAATAGGAGAAAAGACACGGCATCGAGAAAACAGCAACTTGACGAAAAAAGAGGATATAAAACTAATGAAATAAACATTACAGTGTTGCTCGAGGGTGTGGGGGAACTTTACATTTATACACAAGCACCAAAAAGCCAAACGTGACACATAGACTAAACTAGGATCCAGTGCAGGCAAGTCCTCACCGCCCAGAAGCAGAACTGCAATGAGAAAGGGATAAAAAAAATAAAATTGAATGAATTTAATAATGGAGGCCCATGGGAGGGAGGTCATGTATTAGGGAATCGATTCCAATTCACAATTAGATTTTTAATTCTATATAGATTTGATCAGATCAGAGAGACCCTCTTACCTACGCCATTATTAACAATATTAGCGCTAAGTGCTTTCTTCAGTGCAAAGATAAACCTAAAGCTGTACTTCTGTGAAAGATACCATGCCAGGTTTTCCCTTTCCAGCATTTTATCTAACTTTGGAGCATTATTTTTAAATTCAACTCAGTTCATTTAAGAAAGGGGACTGTGTAAATTAATAAATTAATAAAACGTTTCTTTCTAGTTTTAAAATGGAGCCTTGCTATACGCCCTGCTATACGCCCTGCAGTGCCCTGCTATACGCCCTGCAGTGCCCTGCTACATGCCCTGCTATACGCCCTGCAGTGCCCTGCTACACGCCCTGCTATACGCCCTGCTATACACCCTGCAGTGCCCTGCTAAATGCCTTGCAGTGCCCTGCTATACGCCCTGCTATACGCCCCGCAGTGCCCTGCTATATGCCCTGCAGTGCCCTGCTATACGCCCTGCAGTGCCCTGCTATACGCCCTGCTATGCCCTGCTATATGCCCTGCTATGCCCTGCTATATGCCCTGCTATACGCCCTGTTATACACCCTGCCATGCCCTGCTATACGCCCTGCTATGCCCTGCTATATGCCCTGCTATGCCCTGCTATATGCCCTGCTATGCCATGAACTACTGCAACTACAAATAAAATTGAATTGAAATTTAAGGGTCCATCTTGGGGGTTTTATGATTCGATATCTTATTATTTAAATGAAGATCTATTTGAATTGGAAATGTTTTTTATAAACCCAACCCTGTCATTTATGTCGTTAATTTAAGCTCAGGATTGTTGCTGCTGGGGAACTTTTAGTGTGCACTAATTGGAGCATTTGATTTTGTCTTTTATTCCACAATATCTCAATTATCTGGGAGCCAGTATAAATCTAAAGGGCCATGCTTGGTCGCACTACAAAACTTTAGATCTCAGTGCACTGTAGTGTTTTTATTACATGACTTAACTACTCCTGCATCCCTTCCCCCCCCCAAAAAAAACCTCCATTACAGTTCAAAATCAAGACTGCAGTTCGTATTTAAAAAGGTCTGTACACATTTTCCGTCTATGTTTCTGTGGGCTTTTCTACAATAATGGGCGTGTGGAGAAAAAGGGAAATACAGTAAATACATTGGGCCAGTGAATGGTAACAACAACAAGATATGGTTGATAAAGCTCAAATAAACTCAAGGCTTAAAGCCTGCAGCTGGTGAATTCCACCGATTATTTAAAGGCTGGTTAAAGGTTAAGAAGTCCAAAACATTTTAATGAGGAAACAACGTGTTCTCCATTCAGTGCTGTTTGCGCTCCAAAGTGCACGGCCATTTCTGTGTAAACAGAGCATTAACGAATGATTAAAGCTTAACAATCAAGAGAGAGGCGTTTTAATTTGGGTAAAATGGGTCCTGTAGCAACAGTGGACAACGCGGCTGTACAAACCCTGTCTCACTCCCAACTCAACTTGGTAGACGCTTGGTCAGTGGCTCTCAGGGTCTGATATAGACGCAAAGGCGCCCTTTAGCGTCTGTATGGGACAAACCGGACCTTGACGCTGTAACATGATGCAGTGTGAAGAGCGTCAATGGTGGCGAGTAGTAAGAAAGACAAACATTGGTTGTTGGGGTGGTGGATGAGTCAAACAACACAGGACTTTCACCCAAGAGACGCCTAATCGGTCGCGACCCGGAGCATCAGAGACCCCTTTTCCACCAAGGCAGTTTGAGGGCTGGTTTAAAGCTGCTGTATAATCTCACACCAGTCTGCAGATGTAATTACATTGGAATTGAAAGCCCTGTGCAGCTGACTGAGACGCTGAAGGAGACTTTTTGCGTCAGTAACTAACACCAAAGGACTGAGCGTTGTCTTCTTTGATGCGCTGGGAGTAAGACTGCATTGGTTGTACAGTAATTATGATTCATAATAGGATGCTCACTTTCCAAAAACCCTCTTTTACCGTTGTAGGTTTGTCACATTTATGTTGAATTTGTATTCAAATTTTTTGGAAAATATATATTTATAATAGATACATATATTCATATATCACAGTAATATACAAACCAAGTGCTTAAAAAATAAAGGAGATGGCAATCTTTTGTGAATCAATGGAGATGGTTGGGGAGAGGATGAGTTGGTAGAGGTAGGGTCTGGGAAGAGGTATGGAACTTGATATTTGTAGTGTTGTTGCGTCTTTGGTCGAGGGAAGGTCCCCAGAGTACGTTTGCATTTGATTTTAATTAAGGCAGATAGCCATACATGTGTATGTTCGTCTACAGTCAGATATGTACCAATTTTATAGTACTGATAAAGCTCAAAACTTTCACTTTTCCTACATTCGTGTGATCTAAATGTCGCTTTGTTGACAAAAGTAGAAAAGCAGGTAGTTCCATTCCTCCTCTCATCACATAAACAAAAGTGCTTTTGTAAGTATGGAGAGGTTGTAAGAAATGACAAATCTGTACAATATATACAAATATGATACAGCCCTACAAGATGTCCAGCCTTTTTTTTGTGACATTAGGGATTTGGTAGGGGAGTAGAAAAGCCCCGCTTCCTGTCCAGTGGGCTCGAGGAGAGGATTTGATCCTGGGGCAAAGGCATGATGGCAGGGTAGTTCTCAAAGGAGAAATTACTGTATGTCTTTTGTTGTGACAAGTTCTAAAGCCCAGTTCAGACCAAAGATTTGCAACGAGGCAAAGATGTTTAAGAACAATAAAACCTGAAAGTGGGAAGCTATAATGGATGTACAGAGAATTGTTGCTATATGCAGGTGATACACTGCTTGTGTCCTCTCATTGGTGTAAAATGGCAAGTTTCAGAAAGTTGCAGACTGTCGAATTGTAAGAATTTGCAAGTTTCTAGAGACTAGAAATTCAACTGTATCTCACTCTCATTCTCAATTATATTTGAAGATGCAAAAATTATATTCTACGACAAAAAAACCTGAAAGTTGGAAGTTATAATGGATGTACAGAGAATTGTTGCTATATGCAGATGATACACCGCTTGTGTCCTCTCATTGGTGTAAACTGGCAAGTTTCAGGAAGTTGCAGACCGGCTTAATTGCAAGAATTTGCAAGTTTCACCTTGTCTCGTATTCAATTCTTTGGTCTGAACCGGGCAAGTACAAGTCACCTAATCTCGCCTCTTGTTTCGTCGTCCACCTGTCTCCTTTTTCCCACTCTCCTTCCTGCCCTCCTCCCATGATGAGGCCGCCTGTTCACAGCCTCCACTCTGGCTCTCTCGCGTAACGTTCGGCTGCGGTATGAGCGACAAGTAAGGGTGCTGGGGCAGGGGTGGCGGCGTGGCAGAGGGAGGGCATGTGGGGGATTCTTGGCCCGAGCAGTTGCTGCTGCTGCTCATGGCCCGGTGTTTGAGTCTGAGTTTGTGGGGCAACGCTGTGCCCTTCACCTCCCCCTGGGGATCCCGGCACTGGGCCTGGGAGGATGGAAGAGGTGAGGCAGGGTGGTGTAAGCTGGCATGATGTTGGTTGTGGTAGCTGCCCATATCTGAGCAAGATGATGAGGGGGACTCGTCATCATCCGTGGAGGCCTCTTTGTCAGAGCTCCGGGGATCCCCGTCAATGGATGATGTGTCCTTGCTCGAGGAGCCTCGGTAGTAAGCTTCGCTCCCGTGCTGCCCCTCGTAGGTAAGCAAAGGTGGCTCTTCGTCTTGGGCACTGTGGTATGAATGATGAGGCTGCTGCAGATGATGGTACATGTGCGAGTGATTGACCCCGTCATCTTGTTTGTGGAGGAACTCTGCCGATGAATCTCTCTCCTGCTGCTGGGCAAGTTGGCAACCTCGGTACACCTGTCTCTCTCCCGCCTCATTGCGGCTTTCTGAGAGCTCATACGGAGGCGAGTCTAGTGTCTTCTTCTCAAGCTGCTTTGTCACCTCAGCCAGTGTCTCTGTGGCGCTCTCTGTAAGAGACTGCGGCAGTTGGGTGAAGCATGTCTGGCTACTGCCACTGCTCTGCTTCTGCTGCAGATCCATTTCCTGGTGCCTCGTCAGGGCGTCCACGGGATAGGAGGCACTGCTGGAGCCATACAGAATGACGCTCCTCTGGGCAGCGGGTGGGTGAGTGGCCGGCTGGCTGACAGTGTTGATAGCGCTAACGGGCTCCTGATGAAGCTGTTGATGGTGCTGCTGTTGGCTTTGATACACTGGCTCCATCTCCTGAGAATGCTGCTGGATCTGGTGGTGAGTAGGCACAGATGCCAGACCACGGTGGATGTTGAACATGATCTGCGTGGTGGTGCCGTTTGCAATGTCCATCTCTAACCTGTCACCTTCCTGCTTGATCTTGAAAGGAACTGGCTCAGGGCTGTCCCTGGAGGAGCCGTCGGACATGTCAGAGAGGGAGCCATGCGGGGAGTATTTGACCAGCTGCCTGTGGCCCTCGCTTCGTCCAGACTGCTCTGTTTCTGAGGAATCAGAGTTCATCATCACCTGAGAACCGCTAGAGTAACCGCTGGAGTAGTACTGTGTAGAAGAAGAAGGGGATGAGGACGAGCCTCCATTTACCGTGTTGCTTCCACCGATCTGTTGGCTTTTTTCGATATAGGAGGCGGTGTTAATGAGGCCGAAACGCAGCTTCAGCTGCAGCAGCTCTGTCTTGAGCCTCACGTTCTCGTCGTTCAGTGCAATGACACGGTTCTCCAAGACCATATCATTGAGACGTCGCTTCTCTCGGGAGCGCTTGGCGGCCTCGTTGTTTTTACGGCGTTTTTCCCAATAGCAGGCGTCCTTCTTTTCATCCGAAATGAACTCGCGTTTTCGCCTGCAGCTCATACTGGGTTTGGCCTTGGCGAGGCGTCCCATGCGAGCCGGACTCCCTTCGGCAGACGGAAGAGACTCTTCATAACTGCTGAAGGTCTCAACACAGTTAGGGTTGTCCCCTGAGTTTTTGTTTAATGTCTTGAGAGCTGACGTCAGATTTTCCATATTTGTCTAGTGGCAGCCAGTTTGTTTTTTTTGGGGGAAAGAACCAGGTGAGAGGTCAAAGGAGAGGAGGGGGTGGTGACAAAAACAACTTTGAAGGCTTTCTCGGAAAGTTCTTTGTCTGGTTATTGCAGGTTCAGTGTAGCTATGACAGGAGGGGACTCAAGTGTCCAAATAAGCCAGAAAGATAAATAACTGCTGGAGCTCAGCATTAGAAACCCTCATTTATCCACTTTTTTTTTTGGTGTCCAGACCGTTAGTGGATCAGTCTTTTAAAAAAACAGCACAGATTTCTGTTTTTCCTCTTGCTTTTCCGTTGTTGGATGTTGACGCTTAGCTGGCGGAGTAGTGTCCTAGATCTCCACGCAAACTGCAGGATGTAGGTCGGCCCGTCTACCTCAGCGTGTCAGTCTCTTGGGGAGCTTCGCTCTCGCTCCGTCTGTCTGCCTCTCTTCAATAAAAGGCTGCAAAGATAAAAACAGAAACATTTGTTAATCCATGTGGACTGCTGTGCATTCTCATAGCAGACTCAAACATATTTATTTTAAGGCCTTTTTTGTCATTTCTCCTCTAATGTTGTGATTCTTTTAAGCATGCATATTGACCGAAGACACATTTCTACATCCGAACAGCTTTCCTTTTCTGTTTTGACATGTCTGGCTTTAAGTGACAGCATCGCCCCTGGCGACTAATGAATGGTCGCTAGTCCTCGGCGTCTGACCTATTTACCCGCCATTGATCTGCTCTGTCTGCAGCCTGTGACCCCTCACCCTCATCCTGGCATGTTGTCTTTTGTGATGTAATGAGGGCATTGATTGCATTGCCGGTGGTCCTGTTTCATCTCTTCACCCGGGAGTGTTTTAAACGTGGTTGAAATCAAATGTAAAATACTGGTAATTCAAAATGGCATTCATGGCAACTGAGGGAAGTACACAAATTAATAATGTAACGCTGCAGAAATTGCATCAGTCTGGCACAAGGGTAACTTTTTACTTAACCTGGACGCCATTTTCTCATTTTTTTTGTCTAAGTCACTGATAGGAACACCCGTCTTGGAAGTTGGACAAGTATTAAGCAAGATCGCTTCTGTCGGCAGCGACACAAGCTAGAATGTGTTGTTAACAGTTCATTGCGCACCCACAATTGCATCCACTAAAAGTTCTGTTTTTGCCAATAACAGGCTCAGATTACTATTCTGAGTGTCTGACAACATTATGGAAAGGATCCCTACAGAGATAGACCTTTTTTTTAAAGAGTGAGATCCTTTTAGTTTACCATGAAACAGCCTCGAAATCACCATCACCAAACCCACCAGACTCCATGTAAATAATCACTACTTTTAGCGTGTATAGAGCAGCATATCTCCACCAGACTCCATGTAAATAATCACTACTTTTAGCGTGTATAGAGCAGCATATCTCCACCAGACTCCATGTAAATAATCACTACTTTTAGCGTGTATAGAGCAGCATATCTTCACCAGACTCCATGTAAATAATCACTACTTTTAGCGTGTATAGAGCAGCATATCTCCACCAGACTCCATGTAAATAATCACTACTTTTAGCGTGTATAGAGCAGCATATCTCCACCAGACTCCATGTAAATAATCACTACTTTTAGCGTGTATAGAGCCAGCATGTTTCACATGTAAATGGGTGATTTAAGGGTTTATTTTTGCCCCCATTTGAGCTAAACTCAAAGATCTGAGACTTTTTCTATGTACACAAAAGGCTTATTTCTCATATCAATACAGTAAAACTGCACATTTTAGAGTGGCCTTTTGTTGCGGCCAGCCTAAGGCACACCTGTGCAATAATCATGCTGTCTAATCAGCATCTTGATATGCCACACCTGAGCAATAATCTCATCTATAATAACCTAATCTTGATATGCTACACCTGTGAGGTGGATGGATTATCTCGGCAAAGGAGAAGTGCTCACTAACACAGATTTAGACCGATTTGTGAACAATATTTGAGAGAAATAAGTCTTTTGCGTACGTAGAGAAAGTCAAAAACTTGGGGGCAAAAACTAAAGTGTTGTGTTAATAATAATAATAATAATTATAATTTTCTTCAAGTAAACTAAGAAGACATAGTGACGTCTGAAGTCAAACAAGTGAAATCTAAAGTAGATTACGTACCCTAGGACATTTCAAAAACTGCATCACGATTAATTTTTCTATCTCAAGCAGTTGTCTAATCTTCACACATTAATATCCATTTTTAACCGGCGCGATGCATCGTTACATCCCAGGTTGAAGGTGTCTGGATTCCCCCTCTGACTTCACAGTGTAGGTTCACCGTAGTGAGCCTCTGACATTTGACATGTGGCTGTTTGACACGATGGAGGCACAGAATAAGGAGAATGAGAATGTCCCACTGACCCAATAACTGGGAAGCGACTCCACTCTGTAAACACTCGTGTAGGATATAGGTCAGCCGTGCAGCTGTGCGGAGAGGTGAAGCACCGAGAGACCAGCGGGGAGAGATTAAAAAAAAAAAATAAAAGACGGGAAGACCAAAAAAAGGAACAAAGAGGCGCTGAGCAATAGAGAGCGTGGTCTAAATATAGACGTTGGTGAGAGCGAGTGGAGCGGAGACAAAGAAAAGAAATCAATGAGGGAGAGTTGAAACAAAGACAGGGATGGAGATGGAGATGGAGATGGAGATGGAGATGGAGATAGAGATTGTTCTGTAGCTGGGGGAGGGGGAGGAGGGGAGAAGGGGGGACCAGAGGCGATTGCGATACTGTTGGTGGAAGGAATGTGTCGCCCATAGCAACAAAAAAGAGGGCAAAACAGAAAAAAAAGGGGCAGCCAATCGTATCCGTCTTTCTCTCCCTATCCTCCACGCGGTCCAGAGGCAAATAGTGAGGAACTAGTGTTCTGTAACAAAAGGAGGATGGACTGACGTCACCGAGTGTTTCGTCTCCCTCTCTCCTGCAGTCAGGGCGAGCCAGAACGTGGAGGAACTCTGGCGTTGGGCTGCAGCCGCGATTATTGACGTTATTTTTTGGATGAATGGATGAGTTGGTTGGTGTGTAAAATGTCAGAAAATGGTTTCCCAGAGCCCAAGATGACGTCCTCAAATCTATCTACAGCCATGCTGGATGGATGGGGGCCGACATATCTAATGTCCCTGGGGTGGGGAGAGATCTCCACTTTTGTGCAAAATTTTTCATTTTCTGCATTCTGGTGAATACTTCTGCATCAATTTATTGTATGAATGTCCTTATTTATGTTAAGGAAATGATAATAGGGTTGTTGTTGTTGTTTTTTTGGGGGGGGGGTTGCACTGGCCCACACACTCACCCGTAAATTACGCCTACAAGTTGCCAACTATTCGACTATAACTATTTTGATAATCAATTATTCGGTTTTTGAGTCTTTTTTAAGAGAAAAAAGTCAAATTTCTCTGATTGCAGCATCCTAAATGTGAATATTTCCTCTGTGAACCCTCCTTCCTTTCATCCTTCCATCTCTGGATTTCTTTCCTTCTATACCTCCTTCCCTACTTTTTTCTTCCATCTTTTTTCCTTACTTCCTTATTTATTCGTCCTTTACTTTCCTTCCATTATTTCCTTCCTTCGTAACGTTTGGTCTAAACAATTCATCATTTCTGCTTTTGAAAACAATAATAAGTTGGTGTTAGATGTGTTTATACATGGAGGTGAACGCGATAAACAGTGAAAAAAGCGCCACAAGTGTCAAAAAAATGAGACAAAAACATCAGAAAAAGTGCAGATTTTTAGTTTTGGCCGACATGGACGACAACACAAGGGTTCAAAGTTATAAGTGAGTTGATCCCTGACCTTGACCTGGTGTTGTTTGCCTGTTATAAAGCATGAAGTAGCTTGTAAATTATTCCCATTTCTGTCTTATGTCTTCTTATACCAACTTATTACCATTAGCCTACTCGTTTTACACTTCAAGTCTCTTTTATATAGACCTTAGTGGTCCCTAATACTGTATCTGAAGTCTCTTTATATAGACCTTAGTGGTCCCCTAATACTGTATCTGAAGTCTCTTTATATAGACCTTAGTGGTCCCTAATACTGTATCTGAAGTCTCTTTATATAGACCTTAGTGGTCCCTAATACTGTATCTGAAGTCTCTTTATATAGACCTTAGTGGTCCCCTAATACTGTATCTGAAGTCACTTTTATATAGACCTTAGTGGTCCCCTAATACTGTATCTGAAGTCTCTTTATATAGACCTTAGTGGTCCCTAATACTGGATCGAAGTCTCTTTTATATAGACCTTAGTGGTCCCTAATACTGTATCTGAAGTCTCTTTTATATAGACCTTAGTGTTCCCTAATACTGTATCTGAAGTCACTTTTATATAGACCTTAGTGGTCCCCTAATACTGTATCTGAAGTCTCTTTTATATAGACCTTAGTGGTCCCCTAATACTGGATCCGAAGTCTCTTTTATATAGACCTTAGTGGTCCCCTAATACTGTATCTGAAGTCTCTTTTATATAGACCTTAGTGGTCCCCTAATACTGGATCCGAAGTCTCTTTTATATAGACCTTAGTGGTCCCTAATACTGTATCTGAAGTCTCTTTTATATAGACCTTAGTGTTCCCTAATACTGTATCTGAAGTCTCTTTTATATAGACCTTAGTGGTCCCCTAATACTGTATCTGAAGTCTCTTTTATATAGACCTTAGTGGTCCCCTAATACTGTATCTGAAGTCTCTTTTATATAGACCTTAGTGTTCCCTAATACTGTATCTGAAGTCTCTTTTATATAGACCTTAGTGGTCCCCTAATACTGTATCTGAAGTCTCTTTTATATAGACCTTAGTGGTCCCTAATACTGTATCTGAAGTCTCTTTTATATAGACCTTAGTGGTCCCTAATACTGTATCTGAAGTCTCTTTTATATAGACCTTAGTGGTCCCTAATACTGTATCTGAAGTCTCTTTTATATAGACCTTAGTGTTCCCTAATACTGTATCTGAAGTCTCTTTATATAGACCTTAGTGTTCCCTAATACTGTATCTGAAGTCTCTTTTATATAGACCTTAGTGGTCCCCTAATACTGTATCTGAAGTCTCTTTTATATAGACCTTAGTGTTCCCTAATACTGTATCTGAAGTCTCTTTTATATAGACCTTAGTGGTCCCTAATACTGTATCTGAAGTCTCTTTTATATAGACCTTAGTGGTCCCCTAATACTGTATCTGAAGTCTCTTTATATAGACCTTAGTGGTCCCTAATACTGTATCTGAAGTCTCTTTTATATAGACCTTAGTGGTCCCTAATACTGTATCTGAAGTCTCTTTATATAGACCTTAGTGGTCCCTAATACTGTATCTGAATTCTGGTATTAGTAAATAGTTAAACTCAAAGGAACATTTGTTTATGTATTTTCACAGATTTTGACCCGAAAGTAGTGATCATCAATATATATTTTAGTGTTGCATGCTATTTTTGTGGACATTTGGTTGAAAGAAACCTATATTTCTAATGTAAAAACCTCAAAAAACGTGTTAAAATTAACAAAAGGACAACACAAGGGTTAAAAAAAAGTTCAGATGTAGACGTCCGAGTGATGCGTTTGAGGACCCCTCCGAGTGATGCGTTTGAGGACCCCTGCCACAGACTGCAATCAATCAATTATTGTCATCATTAACAATGACAATCATCTTTTAGTTGCAGCCAAATATCCAAGTATTCCCTCCCAGATGTATTTGATGGATCCCGTCCAGTTTTACCAGCTGCAGTAAATGTGTCTTACTCAACACGTTCACTCCTGGGTTAAACCACATAAGCTCTCTTAATTTGCACGCATTAAATGTCATTGTTCCAGCTCAAATATACAAAATCATCCCTCTGAAGTAAGCAGAATCCCTTTCAGTGGGTTGCACCACTTCCTCTTGACCTAGATTCCTCTTTTCAATTCATGATACATCCTCCACGCGTCACCACCCGCCCTCCGAGGCACTTGTGGAATGATAGCACGGTAAAAGAATCCGAAGCTGCGCCCGTTCACACGGCCACAGCCCCCCACCGCCAGAGCCTACATGCAGCAGAGGAGTCTGGGAAAAAACAACAACTGTTGAGTGAGTTCAAAAAAGCCCTGCACGTGTTTTCTGTTTCAGGAAACGGGAGCAGGGCGGCAGCCCACCGGGAGAGGAGCAAAAAGAGGGGGAATGATGAAAGTGTGTGTGTGTGTGTGTGTGTGTGTGTGTGTGTGTGTGTGTGTGTGTGTGTGTCCGTCCGTCCTCTGGGAAGAAAGCAATGTATGGCACGCTGTGCAGGATTTCGGGGGGTCATGGGTGGGGTCTGCTTGGATTCCAAGTCTGCGGGCTGACTTTATCTTCCCAAGAAAAAGGAGGAGGCGCAGGGGGGGGAGGGAGGGGGAGAGGAGGTGTGTGTGTGTGTGTGTGTGTGTGTGTGTGTGTGTGTGTGTGTGTGTGTGTGTGTATTATGAAATCAGGCAGCATGCCGGCGAGGCGGAGTCCTATCCGAAGTAGATCCCTGTTCCACAAACCCATATCACCTTCTCAAAAAAAAGGGAGGAAAAAAAAGAAAGCAGACTGGCTCGGGCCATGTGTTGCACCAGTCACATGCGCTCCCTTGACCTACTAAGCGCTGCCTCCAAACCACCCCCCCCCCCGTCATCGTCTTACATGTGCCAGGAAACCACGGCGAGAGGCCGCAAAGTACGACAGGATGGAAACGTCTCCGTGCTGCTGCTCAGCTCCCATTTGTTATAGTTTAGTAAAGCTGGACGGGGTTTCATCGGACCGGAATAACAACGACAACATGTGCGACCGATAAAGGATTTTAACGCCGATACCGATATTTGGTGATTTCATCATCAGATATTCCGACATATCGGCCGATATATATTAAATCTAATCTATCAAATCTAAGATCTAATCAATAAAAATCAGATCTCAACTCCTTAATAATGTGTCCCTGTGTGTGTGTTACAAGCATAGTGTGTCCCTGTGTGTGTGTGTGTGTGTGTGTGTGTGTGTGTGAGAGACAAGCATAGTGTGTGTCCCTGTGTCCCCGTGTGTGTGTGTGTGTGTGTGTGTGAGTGAGACAAGTATAGTGTGTGTCCCTGTGTGTGTGTGTGTGTGTGTGTGAGTGTGTGTGTGTGTGTGAGTGAGACAAGTATAGTGTGTGTCCCTGTGTGTGTGTGTGTGTGTGTGTGAGACAAGCATAATGTGTGTCCCCATGTGTGTGTGTGTGTGTGTGTGTGTGTGTGTGTGTGTGAGAGACAAGCATAGTGTGTGTCCCTGTGTGTGTGTGTGTGTGTGTGTGTGTGTGTGTGTGTGTGTGTGTGTGTGTGTGTGTGTGTGTGTGTGTGTGTGTGTGAGAGACAAGCATAGTGTGTGTCCCTGTGTGTCCCTGTGTGTGTGTGTGTGTCCCTGTCACTTCCTGCTGCCTCAAGATAGCAATATGCCCAGAATGCACCTGAACACACCTCCCTGTAAGACCTGGTAGTTTAACAATGCCGGTGCTGGACGGTCCTAAAATAACAAAGACACTTGCGGCAGGCTTTGCGGCACGCTGTGCCGGGTCCAGGATCGGGCGGATCGGGCGGATCGGGCGGATCGGGCGGATCGGGCGGATCGGGCCCCGATATCTTCTCAGTGCGGTTAATGTTTTCGTTCTTTTTGAGTCGCATTAACTGAAGCATAGTTAAAGTTTCAGTACTTTTAACAAACTGTAATCAAAAAGTACAAGTCAGAGCTACTCCAAATATTTAAGTTCTGACAACCTCAGATTTTTGAGTTCAGAACCTATGAGGTAACTGATTGCCTCAATTTTGGGTTGCCCCCCCCACCCCCACCTCTCTAAATTGCACAAATGTTGTGATATTAATTAAGCTTTTAGCTTCTATTTCTGCACGCCTGCCTCGTTTCTTTGATACGGCTGAGCAAGGATTTATTTTGGGTTGGGCCATCTGATTCTGTCTCGGCAGCGGCGGCGTTGGCTGTGCGCCTCACCCCCCCCCCCCCTCCCTCCCTACCTCCCGCAGGACTAATGTGACCTACATTCAGCTGGCAGAGACCCAGAGTGTGTGTCGACCAATTGGCAGCGGCCGCTCCGCCGCAAATTCAGCGCGGGGCTGCAGAGCCGCAGACACAGACTGTATGGGTTTCAGCCCGGTTGCATAATCTGCCCCCCCCTCCCCCCCCGCCCCCCTGGTACTATAAGCAATTTTTATTATTTCATTCACTCATTATGCAACCTGCGTCAATGTAATGCCAAGATTTTTTCTGCAACAATTTTAGGATGCAAATGTAGTTATTTATATAAAGTTATTTTTTGGGGGTGTGGAATGCACTTGATTATTGGGCTAGTGATAACCCCCACCACCCATTACCACCTTGAAAATTAGGCCTACATGTGATGCCTTTTAACGCTGGAAGCATAGACTGTATATATGTGTGTGTATATATATATATATATATATATACACACACACACACACACACACACACACACACACAGTCTATGGCTGGAGGAGAAGGTCGGCCACGTGCAGCAGGAACCACAAAGCCGGTGTGGAAAAATGGAAGTCAAGCTGAGTTTTTCAGAAATAAAATGTCAAATATCCCATTAAGCGTTGGCCACGTCGTCTTTGTCTCCCATGTGCCTACAAGTTCTGGCATTTTAAATCTTAGCTGGACTGCAGTTTTTATTAATATGCCATAATGTACGGCTGCAACTAACATTCATTGTCCATTAATGTGTGAGTTATTGTCTGGATGAATGGATGACATGTCTGGTCTCCCAAAAAGCCCAACACGACGTCCTCAAATGTCTTAGTTTGTCCACAACTCAAAGATATTCAGCGTACTGTCACAGAGGAGAGAAGACACTAGATATTCATGTTTAACAAGCCTTTTTTTAACATGAAAAATGGAATAATCAGCTGAATAGCTGCCGATTGATTTAATAGTTGACAACTACTTGATGAATCTGTGCAGCCAGGTTTAATATATGCAGAAACACACCACTCTCATTCACATAGCAACTCATTGTGACCCCGCATGCCTCCTTTGTTGCTCTGTCTGACAAATCGTCTTCATGCATATTTCATCGGATCCTCAGTCATCCGAGGCGCCGAATCCGTCTGAAATTCGCCCCCAAAACATGCACTCTAAATATATACAGCTCGGTGTAGCTGCGCTGCTCAGGACCACAGAAACAACGTCTGGCCCACATCTGATCCAGATGTCCCTGTTTTCTATTTCTGGCTGTCTGAGCCAAGGTTGTAGGCAAAAAAGGTAAAACATTCATCCAGAATGTGTCGTGTGCTCTGGATTGTGTTGCACTCATTGGCGTAGCTTTGTTTGGGGGGGGGGGGAGATGATGACCCACACTACCCAAATAGAAATAATTGTTCAGGGTGCACAAAGATATGTATGGAAAACAAGAACTGTGTCTACTTGTGCTATGTGGGGGAGGGGGTTAAAAAACACAACAGGAGCAAGACAAATTATGTGATTTTCCTGGTACTGGGATCTGCGTTGGGGGCCCCCCCAGCCCCCTCTGGCTCGGACCCCCTATATC
>JABXJD010000372.1:352500-360000 GCA_013375575.1 Percina caprodes
TTATGACTAAGTGGGTAAAGGAAAGTAATAGAACAGCTACCACAGTCTGGGAAGTTCAGGAAATGACATCACTTTACTGTAATGCTGCCTTTAAAACCAGGAAAAGACAACACGGGTCATGTGAATTCCCAAATCTAAGACGATATATAGTCTTATATCACAATATCTACTCTCATATCATGATATCTAGTCTCATATCACAATATAGTCTCATATCATGATATCTAGTCTCATATCACAATATAGTCTCATATCATGATATAGTCTCATATCATGATATCTAGTCTCATATCATGATATCTAGTCTCATATCATGATATCTACTTTCACATCACAATATAGTCTCATATCATGATATAGTCTCATATCATGATATCTAGTCTCATATCACAATATAGTCTCATATCATGATATAGTCTCATATCATGATATCTAGTCTCATATCATGATATCTACTTTCACATCACAATATAGTCTCATATCATGATATAGTCTCATATCATGATATCTAGTCTCATATCATGATATCTAGTCTCATATCATGATATCTACTTTCACATCACAATATAGTCTCATATCATGATATAGTCTCATATCATGATATCTACTTTCACATCACAATATCTACTCTCATATCATGATAGTCTCATATCATGATATCTGCTGATAGCTAGCCTCATATCATGATATCTAGTCATATATCACAATATCTACTGTTATATCCCGATATCTACTGTTATATCACGATATATATAGCTTCACATCATGTTATCTAGTCTTGTATCACAATATGTACTTTTATATCGCGATATCTACTCTCATATCACGATATATAGTCTCACATCATGGTATCTAGTCTCATTTCACGATATTGATATAACATCGATATATTGCCCAAAGTACTTGTTTTGGCGTTGAGACTTGAAACTTGTCGGCTAAACTTAACTGACTGACAGCGGCTGTAATTTCGTAGGATATCAAACGAGTGCATACGTTTTCGTACGATATCATATTCAGTCCTTCCAGAAAAATGCGAATGAGAGAAAATGAGTTGTTTTGGGATTGTTGCAAAAATCCTTGATTATGCGGCACGTTTTCTTAACCCTTGTGTTGTCCTCGGGTCAAATTTGACCCATTTTGAAAAAAACTTCTTTATCAGAAAAGTGTCTTTCGACCAAATTTTAAGAAAAATAACGCAGATTCTTCCACACAACGCTCTCCACAAGTAAGATAATGATCAGCCCACTGCTTTCTTTAAATGTGGATGTTGTGCTTAAATTTTATAGCAATCAAAATTTTTTATGAAAGACCATTGAATAAAGTGACTTAAAATGTCCAAAACAGCTTTAAAAATCTGGGGGGGAAAAAACACAACGTCAAAAAGGAGCAGAAAAATTGGCAAAAATCATAGGGGGGGGAACGCTACAAAGGTTTAGAAAAATACGACCAAAACGCTGGAAAAAAGGTTTCAAAAAAACAAAAAGTTGCACAATCGACGGGAACACGAGGGTTAAAAAATGCGATGGAATACGCGGGATATTTACGCAATTTTATGCGATGAAATCGCGGGAAACGGTTTGACAAAAAAGACACCGTGTTTGTCTAGTCGCGTGGTTACGTCACTTCATAGCGTTCCCATGGCAACAGGAGAAAATGACTGCTCTTGTGAGACGTCAACGCCACATTTTTGCACTTTCTGCTGAGATATATGTGACTTTTTTACAATGAATGCAGGGATTGTGAAATCATGCACGCCTCGTGTTATTTTGCGTGGAAATCGGGAATTTATGCAGCTAAAGTGCGGCTTATTTGAAAAAATGCGGCTCCCCCGTATAGATATGGGGACTTTGGCTGATTATGCATTGAATCCCGTTTTTCTGGAGCGACTGATAAGAACCCGTTCATACGCGTTGATATGTCGTCGTCTGACCAGCAGAATGTGATGTGCAGCCCAATATCGTCGTCTTGTAAAGAGATGTGGAACTACATTGATTTTTTTCTTCTTTGTGCAACATATACAATGCTTTTAGACCGCAGGACATCCCCCGACCCCACCGGGAAATAGAAACTTTCTGAGGAACTCGCTGCATTTCGACAGCAGGGTCTAAATTAAGTTCTGGGGGACTCGACATGACAAGTCACCTAAATTCAACTATGATTCAATTCAATTCCATTTTATTTATAGTATCAATTCATAACATCTGTTATCTTGGGACACTTTACAGATAGAGCAGGTCTAGACCGCTCTATAATTTACAGATAGAGCAGGTCTAGACCACACTCTATAATTTACAGATAGAGCAGGTCTAGACCGCTCTATAATTTACAGATAGAGCAGGTCTAGACCGCTCTATAATTTACAGATAGAGTAGGTCTAGACCGCTCTATGATTTACAGATGGAGCAGGTCTAGACCGCTCTATAATTTACAGATAGAGCAGGTCTAGACCGCTCTATAATTTACAGATAGAGCAGGTCTAGACCATCTATAATTTACAGATAGAGCCGGTGTAGACCGCTCTACAATTTATAAAGTCCCAACAGTTCTAGTAAGCTGCTAGTGTGACAGTGGCGAGGAAAAACTCCTTTTAGGGAGAAACCTGGGACAGACCCCGGCTCTTGGTAGCCGGAGTCTGACGCGGGGTTGGGGGTTGATGCACAGCGGTAATAACAGTCACAGTAAAAGATAATGGTAGTAGTCCATGTCCTAGCAGGGTGCTGCAGGGCTCACATCCTGCACCTTGGTGCTCTGTACCCGGCTCACAGCCACCTTTCCTTTAATAAATGTAACTGTAGACATAACGTCACTGTCATGTGTCACTTGACACTTGAAGGTCGGCGTAATTTCACACGAAATGTCGTGCATAGTTGCGAACTAGTTCATGACATGCCGCTGTCCAGTCCAGCGAAACTTTGTCCTTTTAAAAGTCAGAGACAGACACTCAGAGACAAATGTCCCTCAGTTGACTTTGGCCATCAGCTGCTCCGTGAAAAGCTTCTTGAGCTGAGCCACCTCCTCGCTCAGAGAGTTGAGCTGACACTTGAGGTGTGTGTTCTCGTGCTTGTACCGGACCTCGGCTTGTCCGTGCGCGGGCGGCGGCGGCGGCGGCGGCTGGACGCCGTAGCCGCTGCATTGCGGGGACTGTGTCCTCTTCCTAGGTTCCTCCCCTTCTATCTGCTGCAGCCAGGAGACACTCTCGCCTGCGCTCAGTCCTTTACGGGCGTCTCTCAGCCCGTCCTGTCCGGCTAGGAACAGCGCCGGGCTGTGTCTGGCGCCGGCGTGGTCCCCCGCGGCGTCAAACGTGTCCCCGCATCCAGCCGTCTTGAAGCGTAGCTTGTGAGGAAGGTTTTTCATCGGCTCGCCGTGGTCCAGCTTCCCTCCAGCGGGGCCTGCAGTTGGAGTACAGGGTTATTATAGGGAACTAAATTAAGAGGGACACATGGTTGAAGGGATACAGCTACGGCAACGACAACTAAGTTAACCCTCGTATGGTATTCGGGTCAAATCCGAATCAGCATCCGCTTTATGTAACAAACGTTACAGAAAAGCAAGAAAAACAATGAAAAAACTGCCAAAAACATATATATATACATATATATACTTTAGAAAAAGCGCCAAAAAACGTCGAAAATAGTGAGCAAAACATTGAAAAAGTCCCAAAACTGTCAGGAAAAAGCCACAAAATTGTGAAAAAAGTTTTCGGGGAAGACAACACAAGGTAATGCTTAGACTACTGTGATGTTGCCATGGCGACAAGGTTGTAATATATACAGTAGTGTTACTGTGGAATCTAAAGTAATAACTTGAGGTTTCAGCCATTATTTACAGTGAAACTAAAGTAAAAACCAATTTAGACAGACAGGCAGACAGACAGACAGACAGGCAGACAGGCAGGCAGACAGACAGACAGACAGACAGACAGACAGACAGACAGACAGGCAGACAGGCAGACAGACAGACAGACAGACAGACAGGCAGACAGGCGGGCAGACAGACAGACAGACAGGCAGACAGACAGACAGACAGACAGACAGACAGACAGACAGACAGACAGACAGACAGACAGATATGTGTATAGATAGCCAGACAGACAGACAGACAGACAGACAGACAGACAGACAGACAGACAGATATGTGTATAGATAGCCAGACAGACAGACAGACAGACAGACAGACAGACAGACAGACAGACAGACAGACAGACAGGCAGACAGACAGACAGACAGACAGACAGACAGACAGGCAGACAGACAGACAGACAGACAGACAGACAGATATGTGTATAGATAGCCAGACAGACAGACAGACAGACAGACAGACAGACAGACAGACAGACAACAGACAGACAGACAGACAGACAGACAGACAACAGACAGACAGACAGACAGACAGATATGTGGACAGACAGACAGACAGACAGACAGACAGACAGATATGTGTATAGATAGCCAGACAGACAGACAGACAGACAGACAGAAGACAGACAGACAGACAGACAGGCAGACAGACAGACAGGCAGACAGACAGACAGACAGACAGGCAGACAGACAGACAGACAGGCAGACAGACAGGCAGACAGGCCGATACTAACCGTGATGGACGTCGACAGCAGGTGAGTGGTTGAGTTCGTAGCCCAGCTCCTCCGCGCGGTGCGGCGAGAACTTCCCGTGGTCGCTCAGCCGGTCTTCGAAGAAGACGGGACTCCCCACGCTGGACCCGCCCGGCGTGGAGAACCCCGAGTCCTCCGACATGCTGCAGGCGTCCCTGCAGACCTTAGAGCTGCTGGGATGAGAGGTGCAGGAAGTGTTGAGGCCTCCGTCCCCTCTGTGGAGATAACCGGGGAGTACTGTTACTTCAGAGTAATACGACTCAAGTAAAAGTACTGTTACTTCAGAGTAATACGACTCAAGTAAAAGTACTGTTACTTCAGAGTAATATGACTCAAGTAAAAGTACTGTTACTTCAGAGTAATACGACTCAAGTAAAAGTACTGTTACTTCAGAGTAGTATGACTCAAGTAAAAGTACTGTTACTTCAGAGTAAAATGACTCAAGTAAAAGTACTGTTACTTCAGAGTAATATGACTCAAGTAAAAGTACTGTTACTTCAGAGTAATATGACTCAAGTACATAATAATATGACTCAAGTTAAAGTACTGTTACTTCAGAATAATGTGACTCAAGTACATAATAATATGACAAGTAAAAGTACTGTTACTTCAGAGTAACATGACTCAGGTAAAAGTACTGTTACTTCAGAGTAATATGACTCAAGTTAAAGGAAACGTGACAACATAGTGATCTAAAACTACTCCTGGAAGTATAATCTTTTCAAAAACGTACTTAAGTACTAGTAACGCGTTACTACCCACCTCTGGAGGTAATAGTGCGGAGACAGCGTCTGAGCGGCGGGGGGAGGGGCCACGGAGAGCGGCAGTATCGCGGCGTTGGACGGGTCTTTGACCAGGCCGAAGCGGAACTTGAGCGCCAGCAGCTCGGCCCGGAGCCGCGCGTTTTCCTCCAGCAGAGCCAGCACGCGGCTCTCCAGGACCATGTCGTTAACGCGCCGCTTCTCCCGCGAGCGCTTCGCCGCCTCGTTGTTCTTCCGCCTCTTGTCCCAGTAGCCGTCGTCCTTCTTGTCGACGGGGATGAACTCGCGCTTGCGTCGCACGCTGGAGCACGGGCTGTCTTTGCGTTTGGCGGCGGTGCCGCGGCCCAGCAGGGAGCGCGCCAGCAGGCTGCTGGTCGTCAGGATGGACACGGCTTCATCGGTGAAGGACAGCGGCCCCCCTTCGCCCCCGTCCGGACTCGCGGGAGAGTCCAGAGTCTGGAGCACGGCCACGTCGGCCTGACCCCGAATCAGCTGGGAAGAGTCCTCAAACATCACGCCGGTTGGGGATGGACGGTCTTTCCTCTGTGAAGTCTGAGGATGTAAAGAAATGAAATTATTTGTGCGGCACATTTCAATCACGAGGAATTTCAACGTGTTTTACAGAACAAACACATTGTACATAAAAACAATAAGTTAGGTGTAAGACTTAGATTCAAGACGCTTTCATCCCAGTGTCTATGAAGCAAAGGCAGAACAACCTAGACGATGGAGAACTGTAATACTTGTACTTGTGATTTGTGTTTTTTTTGAGTGAAGTTTACCTAATGCATTACAAGGAGGCGAAAAGAAGACAAAAAGGTGACGAAAAGGTGACGACGTTTCCACCGATGTTATGTAACCCTGGTCGTCAACAGAGACTCTGATTGGACAGATAGTCTAGCTAGCTGTCTGGATTTACCCTGCAGAGACCGGAGGACCAGGTAACCATAGTCCCATGTCTACAATTACCATGGCAACAAGGCCACGACAAAGGCAACAAAAAAGGCAACAAAAAGCGACTTAAAGGTGACAAAAAGGAGATTAAAAGGAGACAAAAAGCGACTTGAAGGAGACGAAAAGGAGACGAAAAGGAGACAAAGAGGCTACAAAGAGGCTACAAAAAGGAAGCAAAAAGGCGCCGACATAACAGTTTCTACCGATGTTATGTAACCCTGGTCGTCAACAGAGACTCTGATTGGACAGATAGTCTAGCTAGCTGTCTGGATTTACCCTGCAGAGATCTGAGGACCAGGTAACCAGAGTCCTCAGATTGGACAGATAGTCTAGCTAGCTGTCTGGATTTACCCTGCAGAGACCTGAGGACCAGGTAACCATGGTCCTCAGATTGGACAGATAGTCTAGCTAGCTGTCTGGATTTACCCTACAGAGATCTGAGGACCAGGTAACCATAGTCCTCAGAAATCAGCCGCAGGTTAGAGCGCCGACACAGAGACAGAGGACGGGGACGGACATCTGGCGAAATGAGGGACATCCGGTGGATCCTGGATATAGACTAGGGTTTGATATTTGGTGGGGGGGGGGAATCAATACAGCGTAGTATCGCGATATTTTCAGTGTCAATACTGTATCGATACACAGACGCAAAGTATGGATCTGTTATTATATATTATATATATTATATATTATATATTATATAATATATAGTGTATATAATATATAATATATATTATATAATATATAGTGTATATATATATAATATATATTATATAATATATAGTGTATATAATATATAATATATATTATATAGACTATATATTATATAATATATAATATAATATATTATATACACTATATATTATATAATATATAGTGTATATAATATATATTATATACACTATATATTATATTATATATATTATATATAATATAATATTATATAATATATAATATATATTATATATTATATAATATATAGTGTATATAATATATTATATATATTATATATAATATATATGTGTTGGTCAGTTTGTTCCATTCTGCAGCAATAACATTGAAGTGAGATGAACAAACAGAAATGTTTCTTTTTAGATGAAACAGATGTTTCCTTCATTAGAAATTGGAAGTTGGAAAAAAAGACATAAATTGCAATATATCGCAAAAAATTGCAAT